>JAQQSY010001860.1:0-14074 GCA_028646535.1 Procyon lotor
ATGGCAAATGAACAGTAGCACACCCTAGATTACAAAATATCACTGCTTTGAGATTTATGTTGTGTTGGTGTTTACATATATTAATGCAATTCATAGCATGTTAAAAGTCACTTTCAACTTCCGTCCCCCAACCGTGTATTTTTCTTAGGGTCTTAAGGACTTCAGATTTGGGAAGGACTGCTTTGTGTGGGTGCCTTTGGATGCATGCATGTGTATTGTGTTGATTTAAAACATATAGGTGTGTATACATATATATGTATGTATCTGAGATATATGTATGCATGTACAAACGAGATATTATATATATTCCAAGGTAGGGGAGCGCACACACATGCAGTTGAGTACCCCGCTCTCTTTCCCAATGCCAAACACTCCAGCAGAGGGTCTGTATCATATGGTTCTCATATAAAGCAACATTTATAGCACTGGTTAAGTGCTGAGCACAACATGAACACTTAACAGATACTAAAAATGTTTTTTAACTTTAAGAGAGATGAAGTTTCAAAATCCAGTCCATTTGAAAGGGTTTTAAGCGGCATAAAAATTCAAAGAAGTAGAGGCATGGCTTGGTTAATTAGAGCATCTTCTAGTAAAACCCCGACATGGCTGACTGAACGTTAAGTGGCAAAATGGCAGCTTTTACAAGAGAATCCTGAGCACAAAAATTCCTGGGACAGAGGAAACCCCTGGGAAGTACTGCTCTCTGAATGAATGCAAAACTGGGCCGCGTTTTCTAATGTTTATTACTTCTCCCTAAAGAAGGGAAGATGGAAAGAGTAACCACTAGAATTTCTCTGAATGACTGAGAAAATATTTTCTTAAAATAGTTTGCATGTGCGAAGAGGTGCGTGGTAGAGCAGTAAAGAAGGAAGGAAAGGAGAGAGGGAGGGAAGAAGAGAGAGAAGCAGAGAAACAAAAAGCAAAGAAACATTGTATCTGTGAATTAACCCCAGACCAAAGTATACACTTTGTTCATTCTTAGGTACTCTCAATTCATTCATGAAACTTCCAGAAGCTTGAATTGAATAGACTGGCAGAGTCAAAGGAACTTCCATAGTATCCTTGTCCGAAGGCCAAACTCCTCTAAAGAGATTTAAGACATGCCTTTAGGGTAGCATTCAGGGCTAAAGAACAAGAATGTTTGCTTATTTGCACATATGTCCCTAAGACTGTAAAAAGCCTTCCTTCTCGGGGCGCCTGGGTGGCTCAGTCATTAAGCGTCTGCCTTCGGCCCAGGTCATGATCCCAGGGTCCTGGGATCGAGCCCCGCATCGGGCTCTCTGCTCCGCAGGAAGCCTGCTTCTCCCGCTACCATTCCCTCTGCTTACGTCCCCTCTCTCGCTGTGTTTCTCGCTGTCAAATAAATAAAATCTTTAAATAAAAAAAAAAAGCCCTCCTTCTCAAGAATATAATCTTTCGATATGCAAGAGCAAGGGGGAAGAGAGAAAAGGAAAAACAGCAATGTCTCAGCAGCTGGATTGTGCACTTGAGAAAGACACGGTACATCACGTCAAAATGAATTTGAAAACCAAAATTCCGATGTCCTATGGAGATGACATGCTGAAATTCGCTGAGCTCGTGCTTAAGTGACTCCTCAACGTGTCGGTTTGGACACTATCCCTTTTTAATGCCTCCCATTCGCCGAACACTCAACAGGGAGAAAGGAGGTAGCTCACATCCTTGGCAGAATTGATGTAAAATGCAGGAACAAATAGATAATGAGACCCTGGGCCCCGCTGGCAATGGGGGTAAAAATTCTCAGCAGGTCCTCCCTCAGTGGCCTGGGACATCCTCTACACAGTAAGGCCCTGCAATAACCAAAGGAACTCACAGGGAGAAAGAAATGCCAAGGTCTGAGGGTAAAGAAGGCCATCACCACCCTGCACAGAGGGGAGCTGGAGGAGGGTGGCGGTGTTTAACCACTTAAGTTCTAGAAAACGCAACCCGTCCCTCCCGCCTCCCACCCCCATCGCCACCTCTTGCTCAACACAGGCTTCAAAGGAGACAGACGGGTGAAGGGGTGGCTCACGGGCAGTGGGACCCAACACAGCCTCCAGTTGCAGATGCCGCCTGGCTCGCCAAAGAACCGCCCGCCCGTCCCCTCTGCGGTGGGGCTTCCGTGTGGCCCCAAATAAAGCCCAGTTGCTGGTTAACCAGGACCTTTGATCCTTGGAGTTTCCACTATCGGTGCTTTTTCCCCCTCTTTTGCCGTCTTTCTCCAAACTTTGAAGATAATGACTCTTAACACATTTGCGAGTAATTAGAAGGTGTGGCTGCCAAGGAAAAGTGAGTATTTTTCTTTTAAATGGGAAGAGTAGGTGCTTTGCCCTTCACACCGTCTCTAATTATATACCATGTGCTCATTTGGTCTCTGATAAACTGATCTGGCCTGGGTAGGAACACCACACCTAGGGACTAATGAGTCCCTCCTACAACAATAATAGCCATTAGGAGACAAGTAGCTGAGTGTCATCCTGAGTCAATTATTTACCATTTACGGACAACTTCGTCCTTCAACTTGCTTTGCAGTTTTAGTTCTTAACAGCTGAGGGGAGGGGACTGCATATTTCCCCCACCAAAAAAAAAAAAGTGATTAAAGGGGCGCCTGGGTGGCTCAGTCGGTTAAAGCCTCTGCCTTCGGCTCAGGTCATGTTTCCAGGGTCCTGGGATCGAGCCCCGCATCAGGCTCTCTGCTCAGCCGGAAGCCTGCTTCCCCCTCTCCTCCCCACTGAGGCTGTCTCTATCGTCTCTCTCTCTCTCTCAAATAAATAAATTAAATGTTTTTAAAAAGGTGATTTAAAAATATATTATGCACTGCTTCCCTTTTTATTATGCATTTAAACAACTTGACTGAAAAACACAATGTCTAAGTTCATTCTTCGCACTCTTCGCACGGTATGTGTTTGTGTGTGTGTAATAAAAAGACATCTACGTTTGAAATGTGAGCAAAGCTCTGTTCTCCATTGCTAGTGGAGAAGGAGTCAGAAGGGCTAGAAGAAGAAAATGTATAAGGAAACCGACCAGTGGGATAAACCCCCTCACCCACAAGAACCATCCGGCTGCTACCCTCAAGGATAAATATGAAAGTGATGAGTTGGCTTATTCAATCATTCTCCCACTTGACTGATCCATCTCTCAGGGTAGGGAATAACAGTTGATGAAATGGTCAAAGACAATCAAAAACAAGCAAAAGGAAAAGCTCGGAGGACACACAAATATCTCACTGCTGTGAATTTTATATTCTCCCCACCCGAGAATGCACATTGTTAGCTTACTTCATCAAGCCTGGCCTTGTTTAAATCTTCTCTTTCTTTTTGAAATTACCTAACTCCACTGTGTGTACCTTGAAATCCAAAAGCCTCTTTCGGGGGATTAGGAATGGAAGGGGTGGGTGGGCAGAAGGAACCATGATTTCTTCATGAACTTTCTTCCTATGTTCCCTTAGCAACTTGTTCCTCTGCTCCCACATTTATCATCGCTTGTCTTGTTTTGAGTTATTTATGTGTTTCTTTCTTTACCTGAAAGAGTTTGGTGGAACAGAGATTAGCAGCCCTGGCTGGATCTTCTAAGTTTCTCTTTTTTTTCTCTGGAGGCTCTTGTGTTTCTTTTCTTTCTTGTTTTTTTTTTAATTAAAGATTTTATTTATTTATTTGACACACAGAGAGAGAGATCACAAGTAGGCAGAGAGGCAAACAGAGAGAGAGGGGGAAGCAGGCTCCCCGCTGAGCAGAGAGCCCGATGTGGGACTCAATCCCAGGACCCTGAGATCATGACCTGAGCCAAAGGCAGAGGCTTTAACCCACTGAGCCACCCAGGTGCCCCAGCTCCTGTGTTTCTGAGCATCACAGGCTCCTGATCTCTCAGCAACGATTGCTTTCCTTATCCAGGGTCACTTCCTAAAAGTTGCCCCAAACCCGTCCCATAATTAAAATTTATTAGAGAATTTTTGTGCCAATGTGCTTGGGAGCAGAGGCTAAAAAATACAAACCCCTAGGACACCTAGGTGGCTCAGAAGGTTAAGTGTCTGCTTTCGGCTCAGGTCATGATCCCAGGGTCCTGGGATCGAGTCCCACATGGGGCTCCTTGCTCAGTGGGAACTCTTTCTCCCTCTGCCTGCTGCTCTACCAGCTTGTGCACTCGTGCTCTGTCTCTCTCTCTGACAAGTAAATAAACAAAATGTTAAAAAAAAAATGCAAACCCGTGGGAGAGAGATTTCTGTGTTAATTTGGGACAAACGGGCATCAGAATGAGGCCACACCCCTTTCAATATGCTACCCCACACAAACTCAATCCTTGTAGGCATCTGGCATCCCCAATCTTACCTGGATTTCTCAAACCTCATTTAGATCAGGTTTGAGGAAGTTGGTTGAGTGTTCAAAAGAGGCCCTCAAGGCTTCCAGAAGCTTTCCATTCCTAAAATGTCAGCTTGATGTTTTCTGGTGTCTTAAACCAGTTCATCAAAAGGTGATACATGTGTTTTTTGAACTGTTTCCACCATTTGTCTTAAAAACACGTGTTAGCTTGTGACATAGGTCTGCTTCAAAATATCTCAAATTGTTCTTGAAAGAAGTCAATCGAATTCTATACCTCTCACTATCCTCGTTAATTTAGGCAAAGAATATACTCACCAAAGGGACAAAATGAAGAAAAGAAAACAAATAGACCCCTTTTCAAAGGTGTCCTTTAAAGGAATAATTAGCATATAAAGAATTTCCTTATTAAAGTAGAGAAGCACTTTAGTAAATACTCACATTGTAAAGGATGAAGCTACTGCAAAATATATCTTAGCCACCATAATAATACACCTTTGTATCTCTTAAGGGTTTTATAAATTTTTAAGATTTTAAGATTTTTTTAAAAAAACCCACAATTCAAACTTTAACACTAGCCTCTAAACTTGAAATGCACAGACTAGAAGCCGCTATCTGGAGTTGCCTGCCAATAAAAAACAGTAGGTCCAATTTTTACCTATACATTTAAACATTTTATTTTCTTTTATGGACTATCTTAGCTTTTATCCCACACCTGTGGATTTTAACTGTTTCAAAAATCTGTATCCAAGAATGCAGTGGGGAAGTTGCGGTAATTTTCAAAAGATTTTTTAGACCTTATATAACAAATGTTTCCATTTGATTCTGACAGCACCGGGAGGCATTTTCCAACTTGACTCTTAAGAGAGTTTGTTCAAACTGATAGGGAGGATCTTATCTCTCTCCACGCTTTTTTTTCTCAACCAAAGACAATCTTTGACCTACCAGAAAGAAACCGAATTGAAAAATGCAAGTTTTAGCACTTCACTCCATCAAATCAGGATGGCTTGATTTTCAGGTTTGGTAAGAATGATAAATAATTTGGGCAATTCAGGCAATATGCACCTTACTACATTAGAAAAAGGAATTTTCAAGATCCTCAATAAAATCTGCCTTAGGTTTGTATGCATATATATTAAATACATGCATGTAATATACAAAAGACTGTTAATCTGATAGACGTGAAGAAACAGAACATTAAATTAACTTTAATATAGGTATAAATAATAGATCCTTATTGTTCAAATGGATGGTTTTCTTTTCCACCTTCAAACAGAACGTGTTCCACATTTATCAACAAGAGCCCTTTCCAAGAGAGAAGGTTTTTTTAAATTTATTTATTTATCTGAGAGAGAGAGAGAAGAAGAGAGAGAGAGAGAGTGAGCACATGCACGCATGCAGTGGGGAGGGGCAGAGGGAGAGAGAATCCAAAGCAGACTCCACGTTCAGCATGGAGCCCGACATGGGGCTCAATCCCAGGACCCTGAGACCATGACCTGAGCCCAGACCAACAGTTTGATGCTTAACTGACTGGGACACCCACGTGCCCCCAGAGAGACCATTTTATGATAAAACATCAGCAAGCACCTCTTCTGTGTCCAACCATGGCCCTCATCTTTATGTCCTACTGTTGGAGTTAAGTCTCTCCCTGCCTTGTTGGAGGCAAGAGCATAGGGAGTTGCTGACAAGCAGATGGGCAAAGCATTGTGCATAGAAAAGTGAGAGCCGACTTGGATATAAAGTACGTGGATAAGTAGGAAGGTGGGAGGTGGGGAGGAAGGAGGGAAGGAGGGAAGGAGAAGAGAAAGAGCTTTGCAAGTAGGAAATTATGTAAGCAATCTCATATATTCTGTTTTTTAATCTGCTAATTGTCACAGAAATAAAAATTATTTACTTTGAGGACTTTCCTACTGAAAAATTATTTGACTAGGATTAATTTTCATCATCTAACTCCAGAAAGGCTAGGTTAGGAACTAGAAATCTTTAAGATTCTCTCCAATTTGGGGGCACCTGGGTGGCCCAGTTGGTTCAGTGTTCCACTATTCATTTTGGCTCAGGGCTTGAACTTAGGTTGGACTCTGCACTGGGCGTGAGCCTACCTCAAATAAACAAACAAACAAATAAAAAGAGTCCTTTCCATTTTAGTCCTGTAGATATCCAGCTAATTAAAGAGTAACAACTAGGGGCAACTAGGGGCGCCTGGGTGGCTCACTTGTTAAGTGTCTGCCTTTGGCTCAGGTCATGATCCCAGGGTCCTGGGATCAAGCCCTGCATTGGGCTCCCTGCTTGGTGGGAAGCCTGTTTCTCCCTCCCCCACTTCCCCCTGCTTGTCTTCCCTATTGCTGTGTCTCTCTCCATCAAATGAATAAATAAAATTTTTAAAAAAAAAAGAGAGAGAGAGAGTAACAACTACTCCCACTGGTGAAAAGTTACAAACTATAGCCCCTGTTAACTAGATTTACTGCGGTGAGCATTTTACAATAGATACAAATATCAAATCATTATGCTGTACACATGAATCTAATATAGTGTTATGTGTCAACTATACCTTGAAATACATACACACATACATAAAAACTACAGCCCCTTCTAGAAAAGCATTTTATGTTTGCTTTCAAGTGAATACACACCAGAACAAGAGAACTTACCACACTTCTGGAGCTGCAAAATAGCCAAAACCAGCAATGTCTTTGGTGTCTACCATGCGGAGGTATTTGTCTTAAAATCGACAACCTGGGCACTTTCTGATCTTGACTGTGCTCAGACTCAATCCTGAAGCTCTATATTTCCCCTTCCAAGCATTTGCTTTCAGGTAAGGTCCAGAAGATGCATTCCATCCTCAGCAAAACCAAACAAGTTCAGTTCTGGAACTTTTCTATCCTCAAAACTTGTGTTTTATTGAAAGCCAGCCTGTGAAACAGATCGCCAGCCCCGCTTTCTTGTACCAGTTTCTGCAGTGTCTCTTGTCAGTCTCTTTCCTTGGAACGTTCCTTGCTGCTCACACTGATAGAGTTGTGGGGGAAGCTTGTTTAGAGGACCGTGTTCTGAAGCTCACCCCATCCGATCCTGCCAAGGGTGGGAGAAGACTCCCACTTACTGTATTGCAGTACAATACGGCCCAGACCACTTTATAGCTGACATGTGGTCATCTTAGGTTCCAAGGTGTAAAAGCAACTATCCTCCGCAATCAGTGGAGTTAATTGCAAGTTATTTTGCAATTCTGTTAGTGGTCTTTCAGAGCTGTAATTTGTAGCATTGTTTAAGTCTAGAACACAAAACTTACCATCTTACCATTTAAGAATTAAGATTGTTTTTTTACTCGTCAGCTATTTATGCTTCTCAAACACATTATTTTGCTTATGGTTCAGCTGCTATGGTGATATTGATGAGTCATAGAAAAAAAATTGCAGAGGAGAAAAAATTCTGGCAAATTGATAGGATGATTACATTACAAGTAAATAATAATTATGCAATGGTGTAGTTTGCGCTAATAAAATGTATTGTGCCTACTGAGCCTACAATTAGCACCGACGTTTTTAATACCAGCCAAATTAATTTCATAGCTGACATTTCCAGCACAGAGTATCAGTAATTTGCAGTCTTGTGGTTGCTAATCCCAGCACCACCTACTGATGCTTAGGAGAATGTTCAGAAACTAATGATATTGAACTGGAACTTTGGAATCCTATTTTTTATAAAATTGTTTCACAGTTTCCTCTTTTTTAAAACTCCAGCAGTTTCTTTGCCTCTTGGAGTTCTCTGAAGTACAATAAATAAATAGATGATAGGTAAATAAATAAAAAATCTTGAACACCTTGAGCAGAATCAGACGCTGATTGCCCAAAATGGACTATTGCTCAAGGTGGTAAAAGGAAAGACTCAACATTTCCACTTTTAGAAATCTTGGATTTGCGCAAGCAGGGTAGATTTATAATAGGTTGTTTTTAAGAAAAATGCAAGGGTCCTGGAAGATGACGTGTGTCCCCTTAAGACTGGAATGTGGGAATGAAACCCTCCAGGCCCCTGTCCAGGTGGATAGCCTGAAGAATTGCCACATCTATGGCCTCTGGGTGACCGGGGACAGTGAATGTTGTTATTGTCGTTACGGAACAAGCCTCGGACGAGAAAGGGAGGCTACCGTGTTTATTATCGGATTCTTGGAGGTGAGAAGTAGTGGTGAATCTCCAAGTGGGAGAGGCACTTGGGAAAATCAGAATAGATTTTGCTGATATTTCCTGCTTGATCAGAATAGAGAGCGAGGCTGAAAGTATGCAAAGCAAGAATTTCCAAATGCGTCCCAGGATGAGATCATTTGTTTCATTTCCTGCCTGAAGTCACATCATACCTGGGAAAGGATGGGTGAGGGTGTACCAGTTGGAGCTGGCGAACAGTAGAAAGGATGGCACTGCACCTACAAAGCACACTGGTAAAACTTGGAGGTTCACTCAAGGATTCTGCCTGGAGATAGGTTGGTCTGCAAGGTAGAGCAAGTGCTGACCTTTTCCCCACAGGTTTCCTTGTTACTCAATGTCAACATTGTTGCATCAGGACTAGCAGGTGCGGTGGAAAGAGCCCAGAATCTATAAACAGAGATTCAGCTCCAAGATTGGCCCTGACTAGCTGCTTGACTTTGAGAAAGTGACATATTCTGCCTCAGTTTCCCCACTAATAATACTGGGTCCTTGGCTCACTTCCGCTCGTTGCTGTGGGCTCTGTTCTCCTTTCCACTTTGTTGGGAGACATTGCTCTGAAGTCAGCTAGTATCTTGCGGGTGATGGATAGGGAGCATCGCCCGTCGGGATGAGATTCCCTCTCAACAGCCATAGGATCGCAACCATTCCGGCTTGTTGGTTTAACTTGTTGAGAGATTTGTTAATAATATTGCCACATAAATGAAAACATTGAAATGAATCTGATTACAGGTTTTTCTATTAATGGAGGATTTTATTTCAGGCTCCTCTTCAATCAGTATACTTGCTTTCTATTTGTCGGAATGAATAGATAGCTGATTTTGAGACATTCTTTTTATTAAGTTTAGAATTTTAAAGGTATTATGCCCTGGAAAACATAGGACAACTAAAGAAAATTTGGTACATTTTGGAAATATCATTGCAACATAAAGTGCCCCAAAGGACCAAAACTAGGTACTATATTTTGCATAATATATATAATATTTATATATTATACAATAGAATAATTATATAGTATATTTAATATAATATATAATATAGTAAAGTAATTATATGTACATAAAGATTATAGCATATAATAATTATATGTACACAATTATACAATACAATATAATACAATATAATAATTATATGTACATAATTATATTGTGATTTTTGCATAATATATTTATATATCATACAATAAAATAATTATATATACTATATAATATGTAATACAATATGCTACAATATAATAATTATATGTACATAGTTATTGTATTTCTCAAAAAAATAAGGGGTTTTTGAAAATAGGAAATCATATTTTTTTTTCTCACAGCACTCAGGCAAATTAAATAAGAGCTGTACTGTGCTTCCCATTTTAAGGTGGAAGATAAAGTACAGGGAGAAATCAAGGCAGAAGCACATTACAGGTCTCCTAAGTCCTACTCCACAGTTCTTTGTGCTCATTTTTGGATTGCCCATATGTTTCTCTGGAGACCTTGGCCAGCTGTCTTTTGAACATAAATAACTTCCCTGTAGAAAGTTGCTTATTTAGAATCGCAGACCATTAGACTTAAGCAGGGTCATTGCAGGAAAGTGCTGGTCACCTACAGAGGAGGTAACTGAAAGTAAAGGAAACTAACACAAGACTTTGTCAACATCACATCATTTATCAGCAACAGCTAATAAACATCAAGCCAGAACCTAGGTCTTCTTATGCTAGGCCTTTGTCTTAGAAGGTTGTCCCCCCCAGGTTGTCTCTCTCTCTCTCTCTCTTTTTTTTAAATACTGGAAGAATCAAAGCATTTCCCTAAGTGCCAAAGTTTCCCCAGTGAGAATCCAGTAGATAAAATAAAATTCAGAATTGATTAGTAGTGGACTTGGTTCAGAATTAAATTCACGATCTCCCAGTTTACAAATTTGATTAGAACCAGTCTTCTCTTATTTTCTACATTTCAATTTTTCATTTCAGTCTAGCACTTCAGACCCCTGAATTTCGTTTTTTAGAGGGGCCTGTTTAATTTACCTTAACATCTGACCTTGTCTGCCTTTTCTCTTGGTTCTCTACAATAAATGATGGGGATTGAGTAGTAATTCTTCAATGAGCTAAGTTTACCAAGTACACTTGTCTCTATCAGGCTAAAGACACTACAATATCTCTGCGTTTTACCTGGCATTTCATGCCTTGCCATTTTTGTTCCATGGTTTGTAAAATGGAAAATTTGTGTTGCATGATGCTAGCCAGACGTTACTATCCTTAACTTTTAATGAGTGTCAACAGTGCCCTAGGCTCTACACAAAACACCAAAGGAGCACCATCTCTACGTGGTCTATCTAAATAATAGATTGAAGAGCAGGTTGCACGTGTAGATATATTTTAATCAATATGTGCTTTAATCAATTACTGCTGCTGTAAATTACAGGAAAACACTGCTACTCCCCAGATGTCCTTACCACCCACAATAACCCAGTGGCCATTCATTCTCCCAATAATGTTGAAGGCTGTCAAGGAACCCATTATCCTATGAAGAACCCTTTTATGAAGCAATAGGTAGCATATTATTAACTTATTGATATTTGGTATCAAATTTTGAGGTTTTCTCCTGTAGTCATCTACTTCGAATTCTGGGAAACAAAGATTTCATTTTTTTTTTCATCCAACATTGTTAAATCCCCACTCTAGGCAAGGCAATATAAAACAGAGTGCCTCATTTCAGAATAGGAGAAAAAAGCCATATCCACCCTACAATGCAAAGGGGAAAGGATATATTCCCAAAACTGTAACAACTATTATAGGGATGCTAGAAAAATTCAGTGAAAAGAAAACCTACGACAAGTTAATAAAGCATTTAACCGAAATTCGAACGTATTTTTTATATAGCAAGAAAGGTGACCAATACTAGAAATTTGTCTTGAGTTTTAGTTTTATTTTTTCCTTTGGTTTAACTCTCTGGCAGCTATGTCTGGATGAAATATTTAAATCTTAAAGTAAAATTAGCGAACTTAGCGCAGAGCACGTGACCCACTCATTCATTCACCAGATAGACGACCTTGCCCGGCTTGACCATGACCAACGTGCACTGGCTTTTTGGGTCAGCTAGCTGTTCATTTACAATAACCCCGTTTGTTAATTGCTTTCAACCCAAGTCGCTCTGTTCCTGTACCTTGAACCCCAAAGGTAGTTTGGGGTAAATGTGTCTGGGACACATTTAATGAGAGGTAATTAAGGCAAGCAGGCGGCCAGGGCTGCAAGGAGCCAGGACGGACCCGGGGACGCCCTGCCCCGGTGTCCTCGCTCTAAGGAACCGATCCTGCTGGTCTGCTGTTGGAATGCTTTTTCCCCCTTTCCCTTCTGCCATCTAGTTGCAGGCTACAGCTGGAACCTTATGCCAACGCGGGCTCTCCCAGCAGCCCTCTGGCACACTGCGTTGATCAGTAGATAAAAGCTTCCCCGCGGTCACAGTCGCCGCTGCCATCCACGGGGCCACAGCGGCAAGCGGGCAGCTCGGCTCTGCGTACTAACTGCCGCTCCACCTGCCGTCGTCGCCTCCGCGGGGCCCCTAAGGTTCTCTTTGCTGCTGAGAGTCATGGTGCTTGCTCGACCTTGGGCCCTGCAGCTGGCCGGCTTCCAGAAAGTTCCTCCGCTGACAAGGTGTGCTGAAGATTGCTATCATGGCATCCAGGCACCAGGAGGGGGGGTGTAGAGAAAAACCTGCCCCAATTCTGCCCTCCCAGGCAGAAACGATGCCGTCTTGGGCCTGTGGCTTCCCTCCCTGCCCAGCACCCAGCATCCAGCAACAAAGAGACAAACAAACGAAGAAAATGAATGAAGGAAAGGCATTGTGTTTTTCCCGTCTGTCAGAGCATATTTGGCTGCACGTGCAGCTCAAAAAAAAGAAAAAAAGGGGGAGGAAAAAAAGAATTTTTTAAAGAAAACTGACCTGCTGGCTATTTAAACATGACTATAACATTTTAAAACACAGGTGACACACACAGGGTTTATCTGATGGATGCTTCTCTAACTCTCTGACGTCCTCAGGCCATCTAGGAAGTTGTGTCAATTTATAAATTTCCAGTGACTCTGAGTGTGTGTATGCGTGTTTGCGCACGTGTGTGCACGTGTGTGTGTGTGTGTGTGTGTGTGTGTGTGTGTGTGTTCCCAAATATGGACCTGGTATCAGGGTGACAGTTGCTCTAATATGCCTTGGTATAGCTGACAGCGAAAATTGCACTCCAAGATTGAGCTGAGGTAGAACCAGCCAGACTAGTTCCCCCACAATATGTGCTACACCCTCTGAGAAAAGCTGCTTTTTCTTGGCAAACTCATTTTTGCTTTAATGTAACAGGAAAGCATGTGTCATAATGGAGCGATTATGCCCGGTTTCACCAGGGCTGGGAATTGGGGGGTGGAGGTTGGATGCCTCAGGAAGATGTCGGAGTCAAACCCAACACTTCGCCAAAATAATAGATTTGGGATGAAATACTTGTATGGATACCATACCTTCTTATTTAAAGATCCCTCTTACAAAGGACTCCTCATTGTGTCTAGTTTCTGGACCTTAAATATGGGGGCATTTAGGGGTTTTTTTTATCTTAAAACAAGGGTGATATTGGCCTGCTCTTCCAATAACTCAGTCAAGCAAAAATTTGTGTTTTGTTTCTATTAAAAAAAAATGGGTTCCAAAGCCCTTTTAACCACTTTTTTTTTTTTTTCCTTTTTTGGACGGAGAGAGAGATCACAAGTAGGCAGAGAGAGAGGGGGAAGCAGGCTCCCCGCTGAGCAGAGAGCCTGATGCGGGGCTCGATCCCAGGACCCTGAGATCATGACCTGAGCCGAAGGCATAGGCTTTAACCCACTGAGCCACCCAGGTGCCCCTCAACCATATTTTTTGTTGTTGTTCGATTCTTAACAAAAACCGTGGTGAGAATCTATATATTTTTTGCAGGTGTGTCAAATGAGACTCATTTTTTGTTGTTGTTGTTTTTCGAGACTTGGATTTTTAAAACGACACTGACCCTGGCTAAAAAATGGTGACACAGGGATTTAAACCCAGCTCTTTTGATTACAGATGTCACATTTCATCTCTGCACTGAAAATTCTTTAGTTTTTTGTAACTTGTCTGGCCTGGTGATGGGGCAGGGCCCGGCCAGCCCCTGCTCAGGACAGACCTTCACCTGTGGGCCTCGGAACTGAACCAAATTAGCTTGAGAGCAGGGAAGGTGGGGTGCCCTCTGCCAGGATCCTCCATGCCCATGACAAAGCTGGCTCTTCGTCACCCGCTGTTAATCCATCGTCGGCTTCTTTCTCTTTCATCACTTAGATTCAGGACTAGCCTTAAGGCAAAGTGAAGTGCCAATTCCACTTTGTATGCTTTTGCTGTCTTTAATTTTTTATAACCGTTTTCACCAAACAAGGTCACAAGCAGGCTCTGTGTTAGGTTACTTACCTATTTGTTTGATTAACCAAAAACTTATTAAGGGTTAAATATGTTCAGGACTGTATAAGATGTGTTTCTATTTTATGATGATTCACCTCCCCTAAGTAGCAACTGACAATCATCCTCCAAGTTAAAAAAAAAAAAAAAAAAAAAA
>JAQQSY010001861.1:0-14072 GCA_028646535.1 Procyon lotor
AGGACCAGAGCTGGGGTCTTGTTGAAAGTTGAAGGTGACATCCACTGCTGACTTGAATGAATGGTTAATCTGATTAATGAAGAATTTATTTATTGTAATACCTTGTAGACCTTGTAATGACTAGGGTTAGTATGTATACTGACCCTAACCCTAACCTTAACCCTCCCTGCTAGTAAGATAATGTACTATGTTCAGTGAGGCTGAGCCGGATCAGTTCATGAATAGTTGGAGCAAAGTCTTGTGCTATATTCCCAATCAAAAGACTTCTGAATAATTTGGAATAACACTTTCTTATGATGCAAAATAGTTTGTTTTTTTTTATATCTTAAGGAAGTTTATTGATTGCATTACTCTGGAAAGTCACAATACACCCCCGAGATTTTTAGTAGGAGACATTCTTTTTCATTTACTGCAAATAATATATATATATTTCCCCCAAATATGTTTATTTTATTTTTTCAGTGTTACAAGATTTATTGTTCATGCACCACACCCAGTGCTCCATGCAATACCTGCCCTTCTTAATACCCACCATCAGGCTCGCCCAAACACTCACCCCCACCCCTCCCAAACCCTCAGTTTGTTGCTCAGAGTCCACAGTCTCTCATGGTTCATCTCCCCCTCTGATTTCCCCCATTCAATTTTCCCTTCCTTCTCACAATGCCCTCCATGTTTTTCTTTACACTCAGCATGTAAGTGAATCCATAAGGTAATTGGCTCTCTCTGCTTGACTTATTTCACTCCGCATAATCTCTTCCAGTCCCATCCATGTTGATACAAAAGTTGGATATTTGTCCTTTCTGACACATAGACCAGTGGAACAGAATAGAGAGCCCAGATGTGGACCAGCAACTCTACGGTCAAATAATCTTTGACAAACAGGAAAAAAATATCCAGTGGAAAAAAGACATTTTCTTCAATAAATCGTGCTGGGAAAATTGGACAGCTCTATGTAGAAGAATGAAACTTGACCAATCTCTCACACCATACACAAAGGTAAACTTGAAATGGATAAAAGACCTCAATGTGAGGCAGGAATCCATCAAAATCCTAGAGGAGAACATAGGCAGTAACCTCTTTGAAATCAGCCACAGCAACTTCTTTCAGAATATGTCTCCAAAGACAAAGGAAACAAAAGCGAAATTGAACTTTTGAGACTTCTTCAAGATAAAAAACTTCTGCACAGCAAAGGAAACAGTCAACAGAACAAACAGGCAACCCACAGAATGGGAGAAGATCTTCGCCAATGTCACTACCGACAAAGGTCTGATATCTAAGATATACAGAACTCTTCAAACTCAACACTCACAAAACTGATAATCACATCAAAAAATGGGCAGAAGACATGAACAGACACTTCTCCAAAGAAGACATACAAATGGCTAACAGACACATGAAAAAATGCTCATCATCTTTAGCCATCAGGGAGATTCAAATCAAAACCACACTGAGATACCACCTTACACCAGTTAGAATGGCCAAAATCAACAAGACAGTGAACAACAAAGGTTGGAGAGGGTGTGGAGAAAGGGGCACCCTCTTGCACTGTTGGCGGGATTGCAAGCTGGTGCAGCCACTTTGGAAAACAGTGTGGAGATTCCTCAAGAAATTAAAAATAGAGCTACCCTATGACCCTGCAATTGCATTACTGGGTATTTACCCCAAAGAAGCAGATGCATTACAAAAAAGGGCCACATGTACCTAATGTTCATAGCACCAATGGCCACAATTGCCAAACTGTGGAAAGAACCAAGATGCTCTTCAACAGATGAATGGATAAAGAAGATACGGTACATATATACAATGGAATATTATGCCTCCATCAAAATAGCTTTCTTTTTAAAGATTTTAAAGATTTTTTTAAAGATCTTTTTAAAGATTTATTTATTCATTTTTCGAGTGAGAAAGCATGCTAGTACAGAGAGAGGAAGGGCAAAGGGAATGAAAATCTTTTAGCAGACTCTGCACTGAGCAAGGATCCTGATGCGGGGGGGTCTATCTCCAGATACTGAGACCAGGACCTGAGCTGAAACCAAGAATCAGATGCTTAACTCAATGTGCCACTGAGGCACTCCAAGAAAATATCTTTTTATTTTGATATCCAGATTGAAATTTTATTTCATGTTTCAGATTTCTTTTGTATTTCTTTTTTAACATCCTTCATTTCTCTTGAGTTTTTTTTTTAAGTTAATTGCCTTAAATAAATGGTTGTTTTTACAATTTTAAGAAGTAAAAACATCTAACATATCAAAATGATTCATTTTACTTCTCTTGTTTTGCATCATGGATTTGGCCTGAAGCCTTGGAATTACCAAAGGGGGCCAGAAGAGAATATGAGTAGGTGTACAATGTAATCAGATATTTTGTTTTATTTTCATCATGAAATAGCATCTTTCTCTTAGAAGTATGCTACTGAGATAGTGTGAGACTTATTTTGAACCCACAGTCTGAAATCATTGTCATCTTTTCCCTTTGTGTTTGGCTCATTTTTAAAAAATAGTGTGTTTCACTAATTTGAATTAAAATGAACTAAATTATTTTGTGAAATCTCTTTCAAACATGAATGTTTGCCTTAATGCTTCATAGGAAAGTAGTGTGTCAATTAGTTGTTCTTCTTTATTCATTGTGTCCTTCAAGAAAACTCACTTGTGTATAGTGGCAATGGTACTTGTCTGGGTGGAAACTGAATATTGATTTGTGGAGGTCAGATAATCCATCTGTGCTTGTTCTGAGAATGGACCAAATGACAGAAGTGCCACCGGGAGGGGTGTGGGAGGCTGAGGCCTAACCAGAAAGAGCTTCTTATGATGGAGAAGGGTGAGGGGTTGGCCTTGGGACCCAAATCTGGAGAGTCAGAAGTGTGGCCACAGTTAGAATGTCCTGTCTCAGGAAGGGATCCTCATTCATACTGAGACTACAGATGATGTGAGCTCACTGGATGTGAGCATATACTTTACCCCAAGAAAGTGCTACCACCTACACTTGCTAGACAGAAACTATGACATGGGGCCCATGCTCATGGAAACCCAGGCTCACCCAGAAGTTGGCTGTCAAGCACAGACCTACAAGAGTGAAGTCTATGGTGAGAATGTGCTGTAAAGTCAGACTGTGAAAACCTAGGGTGGTAACTCAGAAATAGAGTTATACTTTACCAGAAACTAAACAGATTGAATCCTGGGACTGGAACCCCCTCTCTATTCCATGCTTGGGTGGAGTAGGGGTGTGGAGACTTGCTCTTTGTGCTCATATTGCTGAACAGCCCTCCTCTGCTCCACCCCCAGCATACTTATCTGATGTACATGACTTCTATGGAGACTTGCTCTAATTAAGTTTGACTCTACAGTCACTTGTCCTTATAGAGGGACTGAGGTGACTCAGTCTATGACATTCTGTGACACAGGTGAACTCAAGACCCCCATATGTCTGTGTTCTTGTGAAGAAAGAAGGACCTGCTGTTGTGACATCTACAGTCTAACTGTGCGAGTAGTTTCATGGGCACGGGTCTTGTGTCACCCTGCCTACACTGACAAAATGAGGCTGAAAGTAGGAGCCTCAGTAAACCACTTGCCATAGAAAAGCACAGATCCTGTTAGAATGTCAGGGATCACCTAGTGCTACAAGAAATCTGTGTGCTGTTTCCTTCAGAACAGTGTCATCAGATGGACTGAGGGTGCAACGTCTCAACAGTCCTGGTCATATGACCAACTCACATAACAGCTATTGGCATGAACTTGGTATAAAATAGGGGACCTTCACCCACAGCCTGAGAATACGTTTGACAGCAGGAGCATGTCTGTGCAGATGGATATGCTCTTCCCATTAACTGTGGCCTTTTGGAAGTGAGCTAGTTGGCTGTGGTTTAACTGTCATTTTATCTTACAACACCCCAGCCGATGCTTGCACAACCCCAACCAGTAAAGGCCAGATTTGACTTCAGACATTTTCCATGAATCAACCACATTTGACAGAGCACATAGATAAAACAAGCCTGAGAAAATAGAACACCATTGCTGCACCAGCCCCCTCCTGCCACCCACAGTGTCTCCGGCACCACCACCACCCTCCCTCTGCACCTCCCAGTCCAGGGAAGCCCAGGTCCAGTTGGGGAAGGAAGGTGCTAAGGAGTTGGAAGCCACAGGAGACACTGACTAGGGGCCCCAGCAGTGACATCAGCCCACAGAGCTGTAGGACATTTGTTAGTTTCCCCTCTGTGTCTCCGTGCTTTCCATGTACAGGCACAGGTTCAGATATCTAAGTAGAGTCCAGGCATTTGTCCTAAAGAGGCCTGATAACATTGAGAAACAAGAAGTAGATTGAAATTAAGTTTCCTCTATCTTGTATCTGGTGGGTCTTATGTTGTTTTCATATGAGAAACTACTTGGTTTCTAAAAGCACCTGTTTCATAGAAACTTAGGTTCATTGTAAATAAAAGGTCCTTCTGAATTTTAAATGAGACATTGTTTTATGCTAAAATATACCACCTTACACCAGTTAGAATGGCCAAAATTAACAAGACAGTAAACTCTATTACTGTTAAAAATAGAGCTACCCTATGATCCTGCAATTGCACTACTGGGCATTAACCCCAAAGTTACAGATACAGTGAGAAGAAGGGCTATATGTACCCCAATGTTCATGGCAGCAATAGCCACAATCACCAAACTGTGGAAAGAGCCAAGATGCTCTTCAACAAATGAATGGATAAAGGAGATATGGTTCATATATGCAATGGAATATTATGCCTCCATCAGAAAGGATTTTTTCCATACCCAACTTTTGTATCGACATGGACGGGACTGGAGGAGATTATGCTGAGCGAAATAAGTCAAGCAGAGAAAGTCAATCATTATATGGTTTCACTTACTTGTGGAGCATAAGGAAAAACATGGAAGACATTAAGAGAAGGGAAGGAAAAGTGAATTGGCAGAAATCAGATGGGGAGATGAAGAATGAGAGACTGTGGACTCTGAGAAACAAACTGGGTTTTGGAAGGGAGTGGGGTGGGGAGATGGGTGAGCCTGGTGATGGGTATTAAGGAAGGCACGTGTTGCATGGAGCACTGGGTGTGGTGCATGAACAATTAATCTTGTAACACTGAAAAAATAAAATAAACATATTTGAGAAAAAAGAAAATAAAAATTTTTAAAAATTTTCTATTTTAAAAGAATTCATTAGATAAGGAGAAAAATAATTGTTTATTTCTTCACCCACCAACCATGCATTGAACATTTTGTTTTATACTTATGTTTGTAGAAAAATACACACATATATAAATAAGTGCCATACTTGTTAGTATTTTTACTCATAGAAATCATGATCAAACTGCTAGACAAATATTGCACAAAAAAAAAGAAATAGAAATGGACTCAATACATGAAAAGATGATTATCCTCATTAGATAAAAACAAATGAAAACCATGATGAGATACTATTTTTCACCTGTCAGATTAGCAAAATTGTGATGTTTGACAGCACTGTCCTGATATTCACCTACATCATGGAAGAGGTATACAATGGTATTATTTCGTGGGGTAAGTTGGCAATACCTGTTAAAATAACCATTAACCACATCTGAAGTGATATAAAATAATATTATATTTCAGCATATTTTATAACAGTAAGAGACTGGATAAAATCCACTGGTCTACCATAATGAATTGGTCTTATAATGTATCTTATAAAATATAGGGTCACCAATGAAATACTGTGCAACTTTCTAAGTGTTCTTTTATATTGACATAAAAAGAACACAAGGCGAGAAGTGTAGAATAATGTGTCATTGCTACCTGTGTGTTAGAAGGAAGAAAATTAAATCTATATGTATTTATTTATTTTTTATACCTAACTAATATTTGCCTAAATAAAAACTGGAAAGTTGAGTAAGAAACAAAATTGTGACCTGTAAGTGGTGGGCAGGTAGAGACAGTGGTTGGAGCAAGATTTTGTGTTTCTATTTTTAGAGTGTTTTGATTTTGGAACCATGTGAATGTATGATCTAACAATTTTAGTAGGGTCCTGCCATGCATATTTTTTTCAACAACGCCTTCTTTTTTAAAAAAATTATTTATTTATGTAATCTCTACACCCACTGTGGGGCACCAATTTACAACCCCGAGATAAACTGTCCCTTGCTCCTTCCACTGAGACAGCCACTGCCACCTCAGCATCACATTCTGATTAATTTTCCATTTCTTCAACAATCTACATTTTTGTGTAGATGCATACTAGTCCCTCATACAACATTACTTATTTTATTTTCTTAGTTTCTTCTTAGGTGTTGGACTTAATTTGGGACTGTTGTAAGTGGTGCTATAGGATTGCATGTAAATATTAGTGCATACCTTGAGGGAGTGTATGAGTGTGTGTGAGCAGGTGTGTTATCTATTATTTCTAAAGTAGAGCTGCTAACAGTAGATGCTAATATTGTTGAGGACTCACATGTACCCAGCAAAATTAAATTACCTCATCTACACAACTCTAGGAGATGGGCACACTGTTTCTTTATTTTACAAATGATAAAATTATGGCACAGAGCGTTCATATAGACTCAAGCACTTGGGATTCACAATTCAAGCACTTAACTTTGACACCATCCTACATTTCTGGTGTTAGGGAAACTCTTATGGAGTTCTTGTGAGGTCAGGAAACACGGTGCCCCTGACACTTAGGGACAGGTCTGAGCACACCCACCATTTATGGGACAGGTTATACTGTCACCACCAGAGTGTTTTTTAACCAAATGAATCTGAATTTGCTGACTTTTGAAGGAGAAATAGCTCAGGTACCTTCACTGATTGTGGTTCCCCTGGAGCCAGTGCTGAAAAGAAGGCATCACAAGGACTATCTCAGAAAGAATTAGAAATATGGAATTGATCAATATAACAATCACTGTTGAATTTGAAGGCTCAGTTGTCATGCTGTCCCTTACCTTGAACTCTCAGTTACATTGCACCAAATGAAAGAACACAAAGGCCAAAATAGACTTTTGATTGTTTTTATTGTGCCTATAATGTAAAGCACTACAAAACTCAGGTAGCAATGATGGCAGTCGGATGTGTAAAATAAATGGCTTTGAAGCAATTATCTGGTTCAAGAGCCCCAGGAGATGCAACTGAAGCTGTGTGTTCGCTATGCTCAGAGGCATGGGGATTGGGTGGCTGAGGAGCTGGTGGACATTAAGGAGAGAGTGGTGCTAAAATCCCTGTGAATGCCCCAGGGGGCATGCCCCTGAGTCATGACAGAATTTGTTCTTACTACAGAGGGAAAGTTTCTGTTTGTGCAGTGGCTGTTCTGCAGAAATGATACAATAGAAAAAGACACATTTGAATTGAAATATAACAGTCTCAGAGAGAAAACCCCATTAGATCTTCAGCAGACATTTTTAATGACAATAGCCAATGGAGACAAGTAGACCCTTGGTGCCACCATGTGTTAAGAACTTTTCCTATTGCCACAGAATGCTGGTCTCCCAAGCAGACAGATGGCCACGATGACAGAGTAGATCAAGCTCTTGAAGAGCAATAGAAGGTAGGTGTAGTAGGCAGAGGTGGTCTTGAGCTGTAGCTGCAGGGTATCTAAAAGAAGTCATTTATTATTTTCACCTTCTTTTATTTTGAAAGGCTAAAACTTATTAATGGGAGAGAGGTTACATTATACATTCCTGATAACCTAGGTGGAAGTGATGCCCCCACACCAGCACAACCTGACAATAAATGTCTACACCACTAATGCTACCACCATCACTATCAAAAAATAACTCAGAATCCAGCTTGCAGGTCAACTCAATCAATAACCTCTAGGAAATTCACTTAGAACATTCTAAAGTATTAAAAAGTAAGGCCATGTCTTCAGTGAGTGAGTCAACCTGAAAAAGCACTGGTTAAAAACAGCTTTTACCATTTCTTCACCCCTACCATGTCTGTAAGTAATAATATAACTAATATGCTTTAATCATTAACTAAATGGCAGACATTTAATTTGAAAGGTTTGTGTGCAGAGCTTTAATCTTTCTTAATTTTTCAATAACGTAGGAGATTATTATTTTCATTGCCATTTTACAAATAAGTTAAGGACAGAGAACTAATTTGCCTGAGGTCATATAAGTACCACCAGCAAGATTTTAATCCCAGTGACATAATGTTGAAGAGCACATTCTTACCTACTTTGTATTTCTGTACCTCTAAGTGTAATAAATACTCCCAGTGACAAAGGTTAAGCATAAATATAAAGATGAATTGTTGATTTAGAAGCATCTTAGTCATTACATCTTGTGCATTGCTAAGATTCCTATCAAGGGTACAATCGATGGAAATTTGGTTGTGTTCAAGGTAGGGTGGATGGGAGGTTTTATTAAAGAGGACATTAGTTGTGATGAGCACTGGGTGATGTGTGGAAGTGTTAAATCACCATATTGTATACCTGAAACTAATATTACACTGTGTGTTAACTAACTGGAATTTAAATAAAAACTTTAAAAAATAATAAAATAGGAGGAGGACAAGATGGCGGAGAAGTAGGAGACGCTGTTACAACAGGTCCCCTAAAGTGAGTTGGATTTCTACCAGAACACGCTGAACACCCATGAAATCAGCCTGAGAAGTAAGATTTTTCACTTTTGGATCTCTACAGGAGCAAAAGGTAGCAGTGGAGAGGTAAAGCAGAGTGGGAACATTTGAACCTATATCGGAGGATAAACAGAAGGGGGAAATATATGTGCTGCCGAAGCAAGCACTGGAAGGGGGAAGGAGCCACCAGAAGTGACCCGAGGACAGTAATACCGCAAAGGAAATTGCCCTGTGGTTGTAGACCAGCATTAACTTAGAGTCTGGTTAAAAATACTTAAAAAGAGCAAAAGATCTTAAGGGGCAACTAGTGGAAATGGGTCAGGGGCATGGGCCTAAGCCCACATTCCCAGGAAGGACACTGCTACGGGAGACCACACACATCAAAGAGAGACTGGCAGGGGGTCCTCTCCTTGCACCATTTAGGGGATGGGGCACTCTCCTGCAAGCGCCTTAGAGAGCCTGGTGTCGTCCATGAGCCTGCAGCTTTTCTCTGTATGCAGTACTCCTTGGACTGGTGCACCCCTGCAGGCCCCTAAGAGACTGGGTGGGAGCCCTAGCCAGCAGTCCCTAGGACTTGGAATGTCTGCCACCTGCTGCAGGGTTGGGGCGCTCCCAGCCAGCGTCCTAGAGAACATGGCCAATCTCAGGCAGAAATCTGAGCACACCCAGCACGGGCCTAGAGTCCAGAGACAAGTCCCAGCAATGGCAGCCACCAGAAGCCAGTTTCCTAAACTGATATCACTCCCAGCTTTGGTCTCATGAGGGTGCAGAGGCTATTGAAGACCTCATGGAGCCACTGGGACAGTGGCTGGAGTGTGCACCTCCTGTGGCAGGCTGCGGTGTGAGTGGAGTTTGCAAAGGGGAGAGAGTGGATTCTGGACCGCTCAGGGGGAGCAGACTAAGGCTTCTCTGTGACTTGAAGGTCTGGGTACTGGCAGATTCCTTGCACAGACTCTCTGAAAAGGAGCGAAAAGCTGCAAAAGAACAAAAACCTCAAGAGAGCAAAAGACTGAAAAACCAGTTTCCACAGAGTCCAACCCCCTGATAGCTGGCAGGGCTACTTAACTCAAGCAAGATTGACTGGAAAACATTGTGGCAGGCCCTTCTCCCAGAAGACAAGCCAAAAACAAGAGGACAATAACCACAGGGTCCCCATAAAACTATAAAATCCCAACACCAGAGGAAAGCAATACATTAAGCTCCTGATAATACCCTAAAACCTGTATATTTCATAGATACAAGTTTATTCTTTCCTTTCCTTTTTTTTTTTTTAACTCATTCTCATGTTTCTTGGTTTTTAAAATTTTTTTAAACTAAACATTACAACTAAAGGCTTAATACAATGATAAACCCAGGAAGACCCAAAATAACCTTCCTTGCCCACATCGAGGATTTACAACCACTCTCCCATCTTATCCTTCTGTCAGTGTTTCTGTGTATTTGCTTTTGTTCTGGTATTATATAAATCTTATTCTTGGGGTTCATTCTGACTAAGTTCTTTTATTTCTTGTCACTTACTTTTGTCAGTCTTTGTGTTTGTTCATGTTTGTTTTTATGCCTTAAAAATCTTATTTTGGGGGCCTATTATGGCTGGAATTTCTTTTTTTCTCTTTCTCTCTCTCTCCTTTTTTATCTTTAATCTTTCTTTTTGGTGGTGAATTCCAATTGTTCAAAACCTTCCATGGTGCTCCGTGCCTGAATCATGGGTGATATATTCAGCTAGACAGCCTCTCATTTACTTGTTATCAAAATGACTAGGAAGAGGAACACCCAAGGAAGGGAGGAAATACCCAGAGACAGCACCCTCTCCCTCAGAACTATTGGATACGGACATAAACAGTATGTTGGAAAGGGAATTCAGGATAACAATTATTTAGGCAATGGCTAGAATGGAGAAAAACATTAATGACAACATAGAATCTCTAAGGGAAGAACTGAGAGCAGATATGGCTAATGTTAAAAATGCTATCAATGAGATCCAATCTAATCTAAATAGTCTAACAGCTAGGGTAACTGAGACAGAAGATAGATTAGTGATCTAGAGGACAAAGTGATAGAAAAGAAAGGTCAGGAGGAGGGCTGGAGCAGACTTCTTAGGAACCATGAGAACAGACTTAGGGAAATAAATGATGCCATGAAAAGTTCCAACATCAGAATTATTGGAATCCCTGAGGGGGCAGAGAAAAACAGAAGACTAGAAGATAATGCTGACCAAATTCTGAATGAAAATTTCCACAATCTGGGGAATGAAACAAGTACTCGTGTCCTAGAGGCAGAAAGGACACCCCCCCCAAGATCAATAAGTTTAAAAAATCATCTAGACACATCATTGTGAAATTTGCAAATTAAAATTTTAGACAAGAGATCCTGAGGGCAAGTAGGGGGAAGAGATTGCTTACATACACAGAGGGAGACCATCAGAATGACGTCAGACCTGTCCACAAAAAATGGGCAAGCCAGAAAGAACTGGAAAGACATATTTAGGGCACTAAATGAGAAGAACATGCAGCCAAGAATACTTTATCCAACAAGGCTGACATTCAAAATGGATAGAGAGATAAAGAGTTTCCAAGACCGGCAATGATTAAAAGAGTATGTGACCTACAAGAAATATTAAACGGGGTTCTATAAAAGTAGAAAGAACCCAAGAGTGACATAGAACAGGAACTTACAATCTATAGAAACAAGGACTTCTTAGGCAACATGATGTCTATAAAAACTTATCTTTCAATAATCACTCTCAATGTGAATGGCGTAAATGCTCCCATAACATGGCACAGGGTTGCAGACTGGATAAGACGACAGGACATGTCCATATGCTGTCTACAAGAGACACATTTGGAACCTAAAGATACGTCCAGACTGAAAGTGAAGGGATGGAGAACCACCTTTCATGACAACGGGCCTCAAAAGAAAGCTGGGGTAGTGATTCTCATATCAGATAAATTAGATTTTAAGCTAAAGACTGTAGTCAGAGATACAGAAGATCACTACATCATTATTAAAGGGTCTATCCACCCAGAAGATTTAATAATTGCAAATATTTATGCTCCCAATATAGGAGCAGCCAACTACATAAGCCAACTGTTAATCAAAATAAAGAGTCATATTGATATGAATACATTAATGGTAGGAAATCTTAACACACCACTCTCAGTAACAGTCAGATCATCTAAACAGAAAATAAAGAAACAAGAGCTTTGAATGACACATTGGACCAAATGGATCTCATGGATATATACAGAACATTCTACCCTAAAACAACAGAATACTCATTCTTTTCAAGTGCACATGGAACTTTCTGCAGAATAGACCGCATACTGGGTCACAAATCAGTACTCAACCAATAACAAAAGATTGAGATGATTCCCTACATTTTCTCAGACCACAGTGCTTTGAAACTGGAACTCAACCACAAGAAAAAATTTGGGAGGAATTCAAACTCTTGGAGACTAAAGACCAACCTGCTCAAGAATGTTTGGATCAACCAGAACTTAAACAATTCATGGAAACCAATGCGAATGAAGACACATTGGTCCAAAACCTATGGGATACGGCAAAGGATGTCCTAAGGGGGAAATACATACCATCCAAACCTCACTCAAAAAAATTGAAAAATCTTGAATACACCAGCTCTCTTTACACCTTAAAGAAATGGAAAATTTAAAAAAAAAAGGAAAATCAACAACAAACTAAGCCAACTCCACGCACAAGAAGAGAAATAATCAAGATTAGAGAAGAGATCAATGAGTTAGAAACTAGAGAAACAATAGAATGCATCAATGAATCCAGAACTGGTTTTTTGAAAGAATCAATAAGATGGATAAATTACTGGCCAAACTAATCCAAAAGAAAAGAGAGAGGACCCAAATTAATAAAATTATGAATGAAAGGAGAAAGATCACAACTAAACCAAAGGAAATAAAACAGTCATCAGAAATTAATACCAACAGCTACATGCCAATAAATTAAACAACCTAGAAGAAATGGATGAATTCCTGGAAACTATAAACTTCCAAGACAGAAACAGGAAGAAATTGACAACCTGAATAGACCAATATCTAGTAATGAGATTGAAGCAGTGATTAAAAACCTCTCAAAAAACAAGAGTCCAGGACCTGACAGGTTCGCTGGGGAATTCTAACAAAAATTCAAAGAAGAAATAATACCTATTTTCCTGAAACTTTTTCAAAAAATAGAAACAGAAAGAAAACTTCCAGACTCTTTCTATGAATCCAGCATTACCCTGATCCCCAAACCAGGCAAAGACTGCATTAAAAAGGAGAATTTCAGACCAATATCCTTGATGAATATGGATGCCAAGATTCTCAACAAGATCCTAGCTAATAGGATCCAACAGCACATTAAAAAGATTATTCACCATGACCAACTGGGATTTATCCCTGGGATGCAAGGGTGGTTCAACATTTGCAAATCAATCCATGTGATAAAACAAGTCAATAAGAGAAGAGAGAAGAATCACATGGTCCTCTCAATTGATGCAGAAAAAGCATTTGATAAAATTCAGCATGTGTTCCTGATTAAAACTCTTCAAAGTATAGGGAGAGAAGGAACATTCCTCAGCTTCATAAAATCTATCCATGAAAAGCCCACAGTGAATATCATTCTCAATGGGGAAAAGCTGACAGCCTTCCCTTTGAGATCAGGAACACAAGCATGCCCGCTTTCGCCACTCTTGTCCAACATAGTACTAGAAGTCCTAAGCACAGCAATCAGACAACAAAAAGAAATAAAAAGTATTTAAATTGGCAAAGAAGAAGTCAAGCTCTCTCTCTTCACAGTTGACATGACACTATAAATGCAAACCCCAAATGACTCCACTCCCAAACTTCTAGAACTGATAAAGCAATTCAGTAATGTGTCAGGATACAAAATCAATGCACATAAATCAGTTGCTTTCCATTTACAATAGCACCAAGAACCATAAGATACTTGGGAATAAACCTAACCAAAGAGGTAAAGGATCTGTACTCGAGGAACTACAGAATGCTCTTGAAAGAAATTGAAGAAGACACAAAAAGGTGGAAAAGCATTCCATGCTCATAGATCAGAAGAATAAATATTGTTAAAATGTCTATACTGCCCAGAGCAATCTATACTTTCAATGCCATCATGATCAAGATTCCACTGGCATTTTTCAAAGAGCTGGAAAAAACATTCTTAAAATTTGTATGGAATCAGAAAAGACCATGAATTGCCAAGGAAATGTTGAAAAAGAAAAACAAAGCTGGGGGCATCACATTGCCTTATTTCAAGCTTTACTACAAAGCTTCGATCACCAAGGCAGCATGGTACTAGTATAAAGACAGACACATACCAGTAGAACAGAGTAGATGGCCCAGATATGGAACCACAACTTTATGATCAAATAATCTTCGACAAAGCAGGAAAAATATCCAGTGGAAAAAAGACAGTCTCTTCAATAAATGGTGCTGGGAAAATTGGGCAACTATATGTAGAAGAATGAAACTTGACCAATCTCTCACA
>JAQQSY010001862.1:0-14071 GCA_028646535.1 Procyon lotor
AACATCTTGAGCTTTAGAGTAGCCGTCCCTTGTTTATCTTTAAAAGACGGAATGAGAACATGTATGTAAAACACGTCACATTTCAAGGACACGTGGTATTCCAGAAATCTGATTTTATACTTGTGGAAGAAGGGGAAATACAGCAGGTGTGCGATCTGGAAGCTTCCACTGGGCCGGCCACATTTATCAGTGCCATCTCCTGGCCGGGCTGTCCCTGTCCTCGGGTTATAGTTCATCTCCTCTTCGGGTTGAGAGCGTACATAGGCCCACGAGCCACAAATGCTTCACGATCCCTTGAAAACTCAATCCAAATGGAGATAGGCAGAAAAAAAAAAGAAGAAGAAAAAAAGCCCAAGTCTGGCTCTCCTCGGACCCTTGCCTCACTCGCGCTCGGCACCCTGCCCACTTCTGCACTGACGGTACGGCTGCTCTTCCCACCACACTCGGCCCCAGCTTCCCCCTCATAACACTCTCTGCATCCTGTTAGAACTGCCTATTTTCTTTCTGATTCCCCTATTGCACTACAATGGCCAAGGAGATGGAATGGGAAACAAGACATGCGCCTATCTCTAACATCAGGTATAATACACATAGTTAACCCTTAAAAATATTTAAATACATAAACACAATAAAAGACAGTATGTCATCAGTGCCAAATTAGTAGTACAGCGTGACAATAACTGCCTAAGGTACAAAGGAGTAAGAGTGCTCTTCAGATACGTTAGACATCACTGAAGATATATTTGCTCTAGGTCCCAAAGAACACCAACAGGAAGAGTCAAGGTCAGGATTAGAGTTAAAGTTAGGATTAGATTAACAAGAGGATAGGGCTCAAGAAATATGTAATGTTTGGAGCAGTTTGTCTCCAGGGGGTGCATAAGGACTTGGAACAGAATTGAAAAGACCAAAGGGGACCACATTATAAAGGTCTTTCTAGTTTAGGGCATATTTACTCTATCCTATAGGCATCAGGAAGCCATTAAAAGTTATGAGCCAGAGTATATGATAAAATAGGTAAGCAAATTAGTTTTGCTAAAAAACAAACTTTTGGAATCCTGAAACTCAATGTCTTCAACTTCCCTAACTTAGACTCAACACTGGACCTGTCTTTCAAAACCACAATCAAACCCACAGAATAAAAATAAAACAGACAACAAGTTTCTGGGGCTATCCCAGAGATTCCTTCAGAATTGAAGCCAACCGTCTAGGTCTCAAAAAATAAAATACACCCAGTATTGGCATTTCAGTAATTGGGAAGGGAATTGCAATCCTTCCGGTAATGAAATTTAATCAGCCTCATTTTTTCAGTGTCACTCGGGCTAATTTTTCAAATATGAATTTGAAAACTCTTGTAACTCCTGTTAGGGGCACCTGGGTGATTCAGTTGGTCAAGTGTCAGACTCTTGATTTCAGCTCAGGTCATGATCTCAGGATCCTGGGATCAACAAACCCTGCTTTAGACTTCCCAGTCAGCGGAGAACTGCTTCTCTCTCTCTCCCCCTCCCTCTGTTCCTCCCCTACTTGTGCTCACTCTCTCTAAGTAAAATAAATAAATCTTTAAAAAACAAGTCTTAGGGGCACCTGGGTGGCTCAGTCATTAAGTGTCTGCCTTCGGCTCACATCATGATCCCAGGGTCCTGGGATCGAGCCCCGCATCGGGCTCCCTGCTCGGCAGGAAGCCTGCTTCTCCCGCTACCATTCCCTCTGCTTGTGTTTCCTCTCTCGCTGTGTTTCTCTCTATCAAATAAATAAAATCTTAAAAAAAAAAAAAGTCTTATTATATAACTTGTTATATAGGTGTACACAAGATATTCTCATCTCTTTGCTCCTTACTCTTAAGATTACCTTCCTCTGTCAGAAATACCTCTTTCCAGTTGAATGGAAGCCACTTTAGAAATACAGTCAGTCTCAGTCTCTGTCTCCCTGTCTCCCTCCCTCTCTTCCTGCCTTTCTCTCTCTTCATCTCCCCCAGCACACACCCCCAGAACCAACTGTGACTCAGAAAAGAATTATTGACTTAGTACAAACGTGTCACCAGCCATGTTATTAAATATAGTGCTCTCGTAATGACTGCCCCACTCCCTGTGCCTTTGTCCCACCTCCCACTGACCTAGCTGCCTTTCATTTTGAATTGAAGTACCCATTAAAGGAATCCAGAATGGCTCTTTGTCCATTCATATGGGCAACATTTTATCATATACTACCTGGTTGGCTGCCCATACATATCTATCTTTCCAGCCATAGCACAAAGGCATGTGTGGCACATCTGTCCTTGCTAAGTACCAACGCACATGACAATTTGGGTGGAGTTCACTTCGTCAATTCAAATGCCAAAGGGGATAAAAATGGTAAATTTCACAGTTCAGCAGTAAAATAATAGTAACCTGTTATTTAACTGACATGGCCAACAATTCTGTCTTGAAAATATGCATCTGACAATTTTCTCTTACTCCCCAGAACTTTCACCTTCCACAGATGCAACCAATAATTTTGCTCATCCAGAGGCATAGTTGACGATTTTTTCTTCCACAGTTTAGATTGACAATTTGTTCTTGAGAAAACAAAGCTGACAGAATTGCACCCATCAGTCACTACCAAAACTCAACACAGCTAAGATAATGTAGCTTAAATATTTTCCTACTTTTAAGATAGCAGCCTTTCCCCCAAACATTATTTTTTTGCTATCTTTCAATAAAAGAAAAATGAGTCTAGAAGGGTTTGCTCTTGACAACAGAGACAAATAATTCCTCATAGCTGACTCGTGCATACCACCTGTTTCCATCAGCTGTTCTCAATTCCCACTGTCAGGAACTTGGATGTTGGTTTATTTTGATGCAGAAGATGTGTTGATTGCATTACAGGAATGATTCCCACACAGAATCATTAAGAGAGCCTAACCTATTTCTTTTGAGTAGGATAAAAATATTCAGGACTTAATCACTGAGGATATCTCTTTCATCATGAAAATTCAAAAGATTAGCTATAACTGGAAAAAGTTAATAAAAATCCAATAATAGACAATATTAGATTTGCCTATCAAATTCGCAAAGGAACAGACCTACCAATCCAGTATAGTTTAGGAGGAGATTGAGCGACCTATCTTCAACTGAGTCTTCTACTAACCTCACCCAGGCCCAGTTCCTTGACATTATTGCCTATTGTTCTCTTCTTGTTAGGTTTCATTCCAGACTAAAAGAGATGATTGGGAAACAAGAGAAAACTAAATCTTTTCTTGAAAGACAGAATAACATGGTTCCCTTTTATCATATACTCATGTTACTTCTATACATGGAGACTTTACACGGAAAGCAAAAAAAAAAAATTATCAAAATAAGTCAATATATGGTAGGTAAGACATGTCAGAAACTGCCCAAACTGCTCTGATATTTTTTTCTTTTTGGAAAGTGGCTTCAATCCTAACAGCCATAATTCCTATGTCCTATATTCTCTTTAAGTAACTTATTTGATCCAAAGCACTTTATTAACCACTTTCAATTATAGAATGCACAAGGAATGCAGATGACCTTAAGAATATAACCTTCATATATATACACAATGGAATACTATGCAGCCATCAAGAGAAACGAAATCTTGCCATTTGCAATGACGAGGATGGAACTAGAGAGTATTATGCTAAGCAAAATAAGTCAGTCAGAGAAAGACAATTATCATATGATCTCTCTGATATGAGGAATTTGAGAGGCAGGGTGGGGGGTGTGGGGGGGTTGGGGAGGGAAATGAAACAAGATGGAATTGGGAAGGAGACAAACCATAAAAGACTCCTAAACTCACAAAACAAACTGAGGGTGGCTGGGCGGTGGTGGTGGAAAGGGATAAGGTGGCTGGGTTATAGACATTGGGGAAGGTATGTGCTATGGTAAGTGCTGTGAAATGTGTAAGCCTGGTGATTCACAGATATGTATCCTGTGGCAAATAATACATTATATATTAATTAAAAAATTAATTATAAAAATAAAAAAAACACACAAAAAAAATAAAATAATATAACCTTCATAAGAGAGCTTCTGACAAACTCCTTTACACCCCTCCATCCTCTCTGGCTCACTCTTCTACTCATGTCCTCTTGCTCTCCTCCTTACTAGGGGAAAGTTTTATTTTCAATAAACAAGTCTGCTTATTATCAACACAGGAAATTAAGGGTTTCTAGCCCTTGCTTTTTTTTCTCAAAGCATCTTCAGACAAGGACAGCTGCTCAACATCTGTGGGAAATGATTTTATTAAAAGGGATGAGGGAGTATTGATTTGATCTAGCAGACAGGGGAAGTCAAAATTACAGTCATATTAGTTCTCTTGCTGCCCCAGACTGGAAAAGAATCATGAGGCTCCTCACTTAGAGGCCGCATGAAGGCAATGAAAGAAACCACAATTACTTCCCTGAAGATCCTCTTGCCAGGGCTGTAATTGGGCACGCCACGGTACTCAATTTTAGCTACAATGATGAATAACTAGCCTCTGCCATTGCATGCACAGAATGCATCCTGGAGCCAAAGTTCTAGGTGAGTTTTGAATTGATTTCTCATAATGTAGTCAATAAAATGCTTCATTGTGACCCACTAAATCCTGCAGATATTACTGAGAGATATGAATGATGTTTTACATTGGGCTCTCAGATCTTTACAAAAGAGCAAATGGAATTCTATGATTTCACCACTGATCAAAATCTATGGACAAGAAAAAGAAAAAAAAAGAAAATCCACCCTACCCCTAATCTTCCCACTACAGTACAATTTTATTTAATCTCTCAAATTGACTTTGACTTTGGAGGAGTTTGGGGCCACCATGTCAAATATGTATTTCTTTAAAAACCTATCCTGATTTTGTTTTAAATTTAGGCCATATGAAAGAATCAAGAACATAGAGAAAATTATACTCCATTGTAATTTACCATTTACATTTACCATTGCCAATGGTAATTTACCATTGCCATTTACAGCCTAAGGAAGCAAAACCCCACATTTCCCATGATTTTAACTTTTTCTCACCTTTCCTGATGAGATCTCAAATCCTAGTTCTAAACGTCCCAAGTGCTCCTTAAGAAAAGGATCCCAGACCAAATCCCTGAATCCCAGACCAAAACACCACTGAGAAACACTTAATGAGCTGAAGAACAAATAAATCACACTTTTCAAAACCATGAGCCTGGAAAAAAAAAATTAGGTCACAGGACGAAGCATATGGACTTTCTCTAAAAACAGGAAACTATATTCCCTTGCTGAAGAAAGGGGCTTTCATCATTCCTTCCTTCCTCTTTTAGCCATAACTGAGTTGACCAACATTGGTCACTTTTCAAAAGGAAATCAAGATATAAGCTGAGCACAATGAACCAGATTCTCTCTCAAGAATTTGAGCTATGAGCAGACACATCTTGCCCAACCCCTTTGCCCCAGGGGTTGCCCCTTCAAAGCAGCTCCCATCCTGCCATACTCAGCAGGAAGCCTCAGCTAGAACCAACACTCCCACCACAAAGCTGGCACACAGAGGGCTAGCCCTGTTCATCAGCATTCCTGTAGTAATCATGGCCCAGTCACAACAAGAGAGTTTATACAACCCACACAGAGGACACCTATGGAGTGCCTAGTTCTGGTGACTGGGAGGGTGGAAATGGGCTCTTCTACATAGGCTATTCCTTCTACATAAGGCCACTCCTACAAGACTGGGAGATATAGCTGATCTACTTAATACGTAGAAACAAAAACAGAATCTAGTAAATGAGAAGACAGAGGAATATGTTCCAAACCTAAGACAAAATATAAGAAAAAATGAAATGAAATGGAGATAAGCAATCTACCTGTTCAGAGTTCAAAGTAATGGTCCCAAAGATGCCCACCAAACTTGGCAGAATAATGGATAAACACAGTGAACATTTCACCAAAAAGATAGAAAATATAAAAAAGAACCACTTAGAGTAGAAGAATTTAATAATCGAAAATACATTAGAAGGAACCAATAGCGGATTAGATGATGCAAAACAACAGATCAGCAATCTGAAGGGGTAATGGAAACCACCCAAGCTGAATATCAAAAAGAAAAAAGCAAATTTCAAAAAATGAGAACTAGTTTAAGGGACAACATCAAGCATACCAGTATTCACATTGTAGGGGGTTCCGGAAGGAGGAGAGAGAGAGAGAAAGTGGAAAAAAAACTTATTTGAAGAAATAATAGCTTTAAACTTCCCTAACCAGGGAAAGGAAACAGAAGTCAAGTCCATGTCTACAGAGAACTCCAAATAAGATGAACTCTAAAAAATCTGCACCAAGACATATAATTAAAATGTCAAAATTTAAAGATGAGAGAATCTTAAAAGTAGCAAAAGAAAAGCAACTAGTTACTTATAAGGAGATAACCATAAGGCTATCAGCTGTTTTTTTCAGCAAAAACTTTGCAGGCCAAAAGGGAGTGGCACAATGTATTCAAAGAGCTGAAAGGAAACAACCAAGAATACTCTACCCAGCAAGGGTATCATTCAGAATTGAAGAAAAGATATAGTCCTGTAGCACAATAGGCCTAACTCAAAAAAATAAGAAAAATCTCAAGAAAACAATCTAACTTTATACCTAAAAGAACCCAAAAAAGAATAAACAAAGCCCAAAATTAATAAAGAAATAATAAAAATCAATGTGGAAATAAAGACTGAAAAATAGAAGACATTAAATAAAACCAAAAGTTGGTTTTTTGAAAAGATAAACAAAAATGGTGAACCTTTAGGTAGACTCATCAAAAAGAGAGACAAGCCAAATGATTCAAAAATGAAAGAAGTCACAACTGACATCACATAAAGGATTATAAAACATTACTATAAACAATTATACACCAACAAATAGCATAACCTAAAAGAAATGGGTAATTTCCTAGAAACATATAATCCTCTAAGACTAAATAAGGAAGAAATAGGAAATATGAATAGACTGATTACAGGTCACGAAATTGAATCTTTAATCAAGAAATTCCCAACAAACAAAAATCCAAGACAAGATGGCTTCACTGAATTCTACCAGACATTTTAAAAAGGATTAATACCTATCCTTTTCAAACTATTTCAAAAAACTGAAAAAGAAATCATTCCAAATTCATTCTATGAAGCCAGCATTACCCCCTACCAAAGTTAGACAAAGACACTACAAAAATAAAATTATAGCCTAGTAACTGGGATGAACACAACAAAAATCTTCAACAAAATATTAACAAACAAATTAAAAAGCACATTAAAAGGATCATACACCACAACCAACTGGGATTTATTCAGGGATGCAAGAATGGTTCAACATTTACTAATCAATAATTTGATATACCAAATTAACAAAATCAAGGATAAAAATCTTATAGTCATCTCAATAGATACAGAAAAAACATTTGACAAAAACATCCATATTGTGCAAACTTTCAACAAAGTAGGTACAGAGTGAACAAAAGTGAGTATGAAGTGAACATACCTCAATATAATAAAGGCTATATATGACAAACTCACAGCTAACATCATATTTAATGGTGAAAGGCTTTCAGCTTATTCTCTAATAGGACAAAACAAGGATGCCCCTCTTGCCACTTTCATTCAATATCAATTCCATTTCTACATACTAATAATGAACTATCTGAAAAAGAAATTAAGTCTTATTTACAACTGCATTAAAAAAAAAAATACCCAGAAATACATTTAACCAAGGAAGTGAGAGAGCTATACTCTAAAAACTATAAGAAACTGATGAAAGAAATTGAGGGTGACACAAATAAATGGAAAGATATACCATGCTCACGAATTAGAAGAAATACATTGTTTAAAATTGCTACACTACCTAAAGCAATATACAGATTCAGTGCAATCTCTATCAAAATACCAGTGGCATTTTTCACAGAATTAGAATGTATTAATCCTAAAATTTGTATAGAACCACAAAAGACCCTCAAAAGCCAATGGCCTTGGGAAAGAACAAAGCCGAAGGAATCATGCTCCCAGATTTCAAACTACACTACCAATCATAGTAATCAAAACAGTATGGCACTGGGATGAACACGGACACACATTAATGTAACAAAATACAGAGCTCAGAAACAAACCTAGGTTTATATGGTCAATTAATCTACAAGGAGGCCATTAATCAAGAGGAGGCAACAATATATAATGGGGAAGATATTCTCTTCAATAAATAGTGTCCAGAAAACTGGACAAGCTGCAAAAGAATGAAAATAGACCACTTTCTTACACATACCCAAAAAACAAACTCAAAATGGGTTAAAGATTTAAATGTAAGACCTGAAGCCACAGAACTTCTAGAAGAAAACAGAGGCAGTATTTTTTGGATATCAGTCCTAGTAATATTTCTATGGATCTGTCCCCTCAGGCAAAGGAAATAAAAGCAAAACAACTGGACTACATCAAATTAAAAAGTTTTACACGGTGAAGAAAACCAACAAAATGAAAAAGCATCCTACCAAATGGGAAAAATTATTTGCAAATGATATATCCAATAAGGAGTTAATATCAAAAATATAATGGAATTATACAGCTCAATACCAAAAACAAAACAAAACAGTAATTAAATTTTTTAAAATGAGTAGAGGACCCAAATAGACATTTTTTTTCAAAACAAGATATATAGATGATATAACATACATGAAAAGATGCTCAAAATCACTAATCATCAGGGAAACGCAAATGAAACCCTCATAATAAGGTTTTGCGATATCACAAGGAGATACCATCTTACAGAATAGCCAGAATCAAACAGACAAGAAATAACAAGTATTGGTGAGGATGTGAGAAGAGGAAACCCTCATGCACCGTTGATGAGAATATAAACTGGTGCGGTCACTATGGAAAACAGTATAGATATTCTTCAAAAGAAATTAAAAATAGAAAATACCATAGAATTCAAAAGTTCCACTCCTGGGTATTTATCCAAGGTAAACAAAAACACTACTTTGAAAAGATATATGTTCCCTTATGTTCACTGCAGAACTATCTGCAAGCCAAGCTATAGAAGCAGTTTAAGCGTCCATCAGTAGATAAATGGATAAAGAAATGTAGTATGTACACAATGGAATATTACATAGCATAAAAAAGGAATGAAATCTTGTCATTGTGACAACATGGATGGACCCAGAGGTGTTATACTAAGTGAAATGAGCTGGACAGAAAGACAAATACCAAACAATTTCATTTGTATGTGGAATCTAAAAAAAAAAATGAACAAAACAAAACAGAAATAGACTCATAAATACAAAAAACAAACTGGTGGTAGGAGGGTAGGTGGATGGGTGAAATAGGTGAAAGGGATTAAGAGGTACAAACTTCTAGTTGTAAAATAAGTCACAGGGATGCAAAGCATAGCACAGGGAATACAGTCAATCTTATAACAACTTTATATGCTGACAGATGGTACCTAGACTTATTATGGTGAGCATTTCATAATGTAAATAAATGTCAAGTCACTATGTTGTACACCTGCAGCTAATATTGTAGGTCAACTATACTTTAATAAAAAATAAAGTTGAGCTATGAGACACAAGTAATACATCAGTAAAAAGATCACAGATACAAGAATTATAAGAATGATCATGTAGAATTCAGCCAGGGAAGCCACATTGTGCCAGAGGTGTATAAAAACCATTTAAGTTTGTAAAGAGACATTCAGAAGCAGGGATAAAAAGAACATGCAGACAGAAATTACAGAGGAAGTACATCACTTGTTGAATTTCCAGTTCTAATTTCTGCATGGCCTTGCTCTGCTTGGTTTTCTATTCCCAAATATTTATGTTCTACTCTAATTTAAGTGGATATTTAGTCTTATAAACAGTAAACTTTAAAAAAAAAAAAAAGGTTCTAACTGGCCCAGTTTACCAATTCAAATGCAAGGTCAAATTGTGTGCTGATTGAGAATGAAAATACTGAACAACAGAGAGGTCAAGGAAAAGCATCCCTGAGCATCATGGGTGCTCCCCTTTTTACTGTACTCGGGAACAAACCAAGTCTACAGCAGTATTTCCAACCTCTTCCCATCACCGCTTCCAAGCAGTGGGGTGTTGTGTAGCTTCTGGACCATAGAAATCATGTATCTGTGTCTGTATCTGAGGTTCTTTGGTTAACACCATCACATTTAATTTTATTTAAAACTATTTGGTTTACTCCAGGGATACCAACAAATCTTTTAGGAGAAGAGAGTTTCTTTTCCTTTTTTAAACATTCAATTAGGGGCACCTGGGTGGTTCAGTCGATCGAAGGTCTGCCTTTGGCTCGAGTCATGATCCCAGGTCCTGGAATTGGGCCCGACATCAGGCTCCCTGCTCAGCTGCGAGTCTGCTTCTCCCTCTCCCTCTGCCACTCTCCCTGCTTGTGCTCTCTCTCTACCTCTCTCACTCGAATAAATAAAACCTTAAAAAAAACATTCAGTTTATTTTTCAACCCTTTGAGAATCCCACAAAGGTGGCCTGATTTTTCAAAAATTTACCAACTCCTACTCTGATACCTCACATAAAAAAAAGTTACGTCAGGAAATTTGGGGTACCATCAGACAGTCTGCATAAATGAAAGGAAACATTAGCAAGCTTCGAGAAACACTGGTTTTACATTTCTCTCTTCTTTTCCCACCCACTAATGCATATACCTACGTTCATTCCCTTTTCAACACACCTCACTTTGCTGCTGAACCACTCCTAACTAAATGAACCTAGTGCTGCCATATGGCTTGGCATCTCCTCTCTCACTTTTTCTCATCACGAGGCCCTTTTGTTTTACTTGTTTTACTCTTTTCTCCCTGTGTACTTCTTACATTTTCTCCCCTCGGTGTTTCTCCAACACATCTCACCTATATCCTCACTTGGTCAAAATCCCCCATAACACAAGATGTCTAGGAAAAATAACCAGGCCAAGAAACAGCTACCAGCCCCAGATCTGCCATCAGTAAGTTCTGCAAATCTATTCCTTAGGTTTCCAATCTGTATGAGAATAAAGAATTCAAACACGTGACCACCAAGCACCTTCTTAGTTCTATAACTTTCTATTTTCTGTAGAAACATCCCATAACTTTCTATTTTCTTCAAATGAGAAAGGTTTTAAAAGGTATTTTTCTCATTACTATGTCTTTGTATCCCTAGTACTTAGCATAGTACCCAGTACCTGAGGGTTGTCTAATAAATACTTGTTTGTTGAATGAGAGTATCACCATTGCCAATGATGTATGGCAAAAGTGTCAGCAACATTACATTTTCATCATTGTGGTGAAATAGAAAAATGAAATAGAATGGAATAGAAAAGTATATTTTCCATAATTCCAGGTGTCAGAGGCAGGCAGAATAAACTGAAGAGAATGTGATTGTGTGATGTGATCTCTCCTAATGGCCCTTCAAGTTTTCAATAATGCTACTTAATTCACAAAATCATAACTGATTGGATTTTTTCATGGAAAATAAAATGATGAAGTTCATATTGGCTGGTGTAGGAAAAATATGGAAAAAATGGATGCTAAGATGGATGATAAACAGGAATGACCATTAGAAATAAGTATGGGAAGGGGTGCCTGGGTGGCACAGTCAGCTGAACATCCTACTCTTGATTTCATCTCAGGTTGTGATATCAGGGTCATGAGATCAAGCCCAGCATTGGACTCCACACTCGGCATAGAGCCTGTTTGAGACTCTCTCTCCCTATCATTGTTCCCCTCCCACCCACCCTGCACACTCTCTCTGAAATAAATCTAGGAAGGGAGAGAGGAAGGGAGGGGGAGAGAGGAAGGGAGGGGGAGAGAGGAAGGAAGGGCAGGAATCACAGAAATTCTGTCATGAATTCTGTATACAAAATAACTGAGATATCGAGAGTTTGAACCAAATTTACCTAAATCTTTAGGAACCAGAAGCCCCAACTGAAATCTGAGTGCATTTTCAATAATAGGCACAAATGCATCTCTCGTCTATTTAAAAAGTGTGATTAATTATAAGGGGTTCATATATCAACATTATATACAGAAGGCAGGATGTTATAATTAGACCAACACCAATTACAATGGAAATAGTTCCATTGAATAAGGCAGAATGCCTAATGACACAACTAATGAAAACAAGGCTCTTCTACATACTGACTAAAAAAGAAGTTGACTTTATCAACAGTAGCCAAACTATGGAAAGAGCCAAAGTGTCCTTCAATTGTTGAATGGATAAAGATGTGGCATGTGTACACGTGCACACACACACACACACACACACACACAGAATATTACTCTGCCATCAAAAAGAGCAAAACCTTGTCATTTGCAACGACGTGGATGGAACTAGAGGGTATTATGCTAAGCGAAATAAGTAAGAGAAAGACAAATACCACATAATTTCATTCATATGTGGAATTTACAAAACAAAACAGATGAACATAGGGGAAGGGAAGGAAAATAAAATAAAAACAGAGGGAGGTAAACCATAGAAGACTCTTAACTACGGAGAACAAACTGAGGGTTGCTGGAAGGGAGATGGCAGGAGGATGGGCTAAATGGATGAAAGGCATTAAGGGGGGCACTTGTGATAAGTACTGGGCATTATATATAAGTGATGAATCACTAAATTCTACTTCTGAAACCAATATTACACTATAGGTTAACTAACTTGAATTTAAATAAAAACTTGGAAATAGACAAAAAAAGCTGCCTTACCTTGATAAATGAAACTGTATTTTTGTTTTAGATTTTATTTATTTGAGAGAGAGACAGAGATAGCGAGAGGGAACAAGAGCAAGAAGGAGAAGCAGGCTCCTCGCTGAACAGGGAGCCTGACGCAGGGCTTGATCCCAAGCCCCTGGGATCATGAGCCATAGGCGATGCTTAACTACCCAGGCACCTCCTGTATTTGCTTTTATGACTACCCAAAAATAGTAACTAAAATTTTAAAAAATTAACTCTGGGGGCACCTGGGTGGCTCAGTGGGTTAAAGCCTCTGCCTTCAGCTCAGGTCATAATCCCAGCGTCCTGGGATGGAGCCCTGCAGTGGGCTCTCTGCTCAGCAGGGAGCCTGCTTTCCCCTTTCTCTGCATGCCTCTCTGCCTACTTGTGATCTCTCTCTCTGTCAAATAAACAAATAAAAATATTTTTTAAACAAATTAACTCTGGATCTCTGCCTTTTAAATTTTTACCATACCGATAACATCTGAACCAAAGCTATCAATAAGAGGAAACCATGAAAGAACCACTTAAATAGGTCAACATTATTTTGAGGATCAGAGATTGAAGCAAAAGATGTTCACCCATTTAATTACTGGGCAGTTTTCAATCTGCTCAAGTTCACATTCAAAGGGAGATCTAACATAATTCCATGTAGTATTAGCCCTGTCTCACACTTCTAAGCACTCTTTTATCAGGACCATTAATCATAACATCTAAGATCGGCCATCTCAGGACGCACTTATCAGTGAAATCATTAGCTTGAAAGAGTAAAATCATATAAGTGGCTGGGAGGTGACAAGCTAGAATTTTTTTTAAATGGAGTTATGCTGAAGTTTGCTTTAAAAATTTTTTCCCCTAGAACATAAAAGATAACATGTTTACTGTAGAAAGTTAAGCAATATAGAAGAGACTTAGTAAAAAGGTTAAAAGTCAACCTAAATCTACCAAAGATGACCACTGTGTCATTGGCGAAGGTTCTTTTAAACATCTCTTTATGCAAAGACATCATTATAAAATTATATATAAGTAAGTTCACAATTCATGTGAGCTACTTTATCCCTTTATTTGTCTGCTTAGGCTGCTATAACAAAATATCTGGGTGGCCTAAACAAGAGAAATTTATTTTCTCACAGGTATGGAAGCTAGTAGAAGTCCAAGATCTAAGGGGAGAGCAAGGCCAGCTTCTAGTGAGATCCTTCCTTCTGGCTTGTAGACTACTAACTTCTCACTGTACCCTCACATGGCTTTTCCTCCATGCACACTAAGAGAAAGCTCTGGCATCTCTTCCTCTTCTTACGAGGATACTAGGCCTATCAGATTAGAGACCAACCCTAGTTACCTCACTTAATTTTAATTACCCCTGGGAAGGCCTTATCTCTAAATATAGTCACATAGGGGATTAACCCTTCAACATA
>JAQQSY010001863.1:0-14071 GCA_028646535.1 Procyon lotor
GGCGATGCCGATCAGCCTGTTTTTCAGGTTAAATTTCCCACGAAGACGGCCTTAGAACGAGGGGTCCACAACCCTTTATTTAAACTTGTCTTCCTGTTCCTGTGGCTCAGAGAGATAAGTGGTAGGGTTAGAACTGTACGTAATTCCTTTTTGAAATTTAATTTTTAAGTTTACTTTAACAGGAAGTACATACCTACGGAATGCAATGTGATGTCTGATGTACGAACACCTTGTCAAAGGATCACTACCGTCGTCTCCTCCCGTAGGTGCCTTATGTTGTGAGCGTGATGAGAAAACCTGAAATCTACACAACACACTATTAACCACAGTCATCGTGCTGTATCTTGGATCCCCAGAACTTACTCATCATATAACTGAAAGCTTGTCCACTTTAATATCTCCTGTTCCCCCTCCACACCCTCTAGCCTCTGGTTACCACCATTCTACTCTCTGGTACCCTGAGTTCGACATTTTTTAAAGAGTTCACGTAGAAATGACACCATGTGATGTTTGTCTTTCTGGGTTGGCTCGTCTCACTCAGCCAGTTTCTAGGTCTCACACGGGGCTTTGGAGGAAGACACACCTCTATTTACTGAGAAACGAAACCGAAAAATTCCGGTTTCGAGTCTCTGCACGTCTTTTTCGCTGTTCTGATATGTTGATGCCACGACTAGTAGCAAACGTGCATTATCTTTTTTCAGCGAGGGAAGGCAGTCGTACAAACTTAGCAAGGGCAACACGGGGTCTTTGGCCAAAGTGCCCTGGGGGCATCCGTAATTGACAAGGTCTGTATGGGGAGCTGGAAATTCGTATTCAGTTCCCACCTAAGGTAACAGGCGGTTCCCAGAACCTCTTCCATCTAGAAAGATCCCCAGCCTGCAGTTCACAGCGGGTCTGTGGACGTCCTAGTTCCCCACTGCCTGGGGCATGATTAAAGACTGTCTTCTTCTCCTTCCCTGATTCTGTCCTTCGTTCCTTCCTTCCTCTCTTCCTCCCTCCCTCCCCTCCTTGCTTCTGCCATCAATCATCTTGACTTGACAACAACAAGAAGGGGCAACAAATCCTAAAGACAGCTAAAGGAAGCTCGAAGGTCTGCTTTTCGAATGGAGTTTTCAGGAGGAAATAAGATGGGACAGTGGTTGAGAACCGCAGAGGCGGAGCAGGGGACCCTGGGTCCCGGTGCCTTAGCTCCGGTCATGTCGCTTGGCCTCGGGGAGCCTGCCTTTTGTCACCTTTAAGGTGTAGATAAGAAACTATACCAAATTGGGCCGTCAGGTGGCTTAAATGAGAAAATGCCACGTGAGAAACGCGAGACCCAGCACACAGTAGGCGTTCAATGGATGTTTAGCTCTATTGCTCTGACATAGAGAGGATCCACTGGAATTCAGTCTTCTGTAGCTTTCCAGAAGTCCGCTTCCCCACCCCCAACACCAGTGTGACAAAGAGGAAGTGAGCATCAGTTTATTCTGGGGAAGTGATGACAAAATAGCCACGCTTCACTCGGGTGATGGAATTGGAAATATTCTCTGAAGGAGCTCCCGAGCACAAATGTAGTGGGAGTGCTCTGTTTGTAGGGAAGAAAAGGAAAAAAGGAGACTCATCTTTCTCGGCAGAAAGCGTATCATGAGGAAGAACAAAAATGAAGCTATTTTCAAGTTGCTGCAAATTTCAATAGCTTAGACCCCGCGGTCTTCTTTTGGGTGGTGCTGCTTATCCTTTGCGGTGCAGGGATGCCATTAAACGTGCATACAGCTTGTCCCAGGACGGACTCACTGGGTCAGGATCTCCAGAGGGGAGCCCCGCACATCTGAATTTTTTGAAGCCCCAGAGGGGCTTACCCCTACCCTCTGTAGGCTGGAAACAACTGTTCCAGCATCTCCAAGAGATTTAATTGAGATATGGATGCGGCACCTGGGTGGTTCAGTGGGTTAAAGCCTAAACCTCGGCTCAGGTCATGATCTCAGGGTCCTGGGATCGAGCCCCACATCAGTCTCTCTGCTCAGCAGGGAGCCTGCTTCCCCCCCTCTCTCTGCCTGCCTCTCTGCCCACTTGTGATCTCTCTCTCTGTCCAATAAATAAATAAAATATTTTAAAAAAGAGAGAGAGATGGAGCTACACCAACGAGCTTTGTGACTATTATCTACAAAGGACTCAAGGCTTCAAGAGAGGCGCATGGGTCGTGGGGATGACAAATCATGTAGTGGAAACGGGCTCCAGACCCAAGAATCCGTGATCCTCCTGTTCCACTTCTCCTGCAGGGCAACCACTGATCAGTTCATTCATGCCTACCTTCATTCTCCTCTGCCTTCTGCAAGGGTTCAGGGGCCGCTTTGTGCAGAGGCACCTACCCTATGACAAGGGCGCCAAGATGGCCCCATGTTCCAGTGCTTAGGGCGAAGACAAAGAAGTCTGCGGCATGGTTCCTTTCTCTTATGACATTAAATTAGCAGGATTCTGACCTCAGTGCTTAGGGTGGCCGCACCAGGATGCCGTGGGGCCTGTGGGGGGGCAGGGGGAGGATGTCATCATCATCGGAGGGACATGATTATAAGAAAGCACCAACACAAACACACACAGGGCAGAAACAAACAGAAAGGGGGTGAGGGAAATAAACCTTACCTGCTGATAGGAAACCAGTTCAAACAGTTCAAATTAGGGGGTTAAAATAGAGTTTTTACCAAGTAAGCCGTGGTAAATTTTCCTGAGCACATGAACGGTGAGTCTTCCGGTCTGTCGGTGAATAAAGAACGTCTAACCAGCAAAAGACTGGGCGCGAATTTCCATCCACTCCAAAAACCGTGGTTGCCCCCTTGTGGGACAGTTTGAGAACTACTGAGACCGAAGAGGTAGATTTGAGGACACCTTGAAAGACACCCCACAGACATTTCAGGGGAGCGGATTAGGATCAAGGTTTAGTGTACTTCACACACCCCTGGGGGGGCTCACATAAGACAGGAGCCGAGGCTGAGACAATCTAGGAGTTCGTGTCTTACAGGTCGTGTTGGAATCCGGGCATGTGCACTGAACCGGCCCCGGCGCTGGAAGCTCTAAGCGGCGTGGCTCCCTGAGGACGGACCGCTGTGCTCCAAGGATCGCTGGATGGACCTGAACTTCATGGTTTTGTCATCGGAAACAAACAAACAAACGAACCTCAAGGGTTGTCAGGAAGACCAAAGAATGCGACCGATAGGAAAACATTTCAAGAGAGAACAGTGAAGGATTCTTACATTCTGGGCCTCAAATAGCACCGGATTCGCCTGACGCTGTGTTCGGTCCTCGAGACAATGGATGTTTAGCTCTGAGCCTTCACTGCCTCATGCCCGAGGGAGCCCCCAGGCTTCCTCTCGAAGGGAGGGCGTTGGCATGAAATGTTGGGAGAAACCAAAATTTGGAGACAGAGCTCTCCCCCCCACTCAGAAATATTGAGAGAAATATGAGGGAAACCAAAAATTTTGAGAGAGTTTTGTCCCTTTATATTAATTCAGGGAAGCGGGCAAAAATGAGGAGACTTCTACCTTATTTACAGGAAACGTGGAAACTGACGACCGTCGCTTCAGGAGCCCCTGTGAACACCCATGAACTGGACTAGGAGAGAATCTTTTCTGTACGTTTTCCCTTGGTGACCCTGCTCCTGCTCCAGTAACTTACAAGGTCCAGCTTATAGTGGAGATATTTTTACCCCCACGTCTAGGACAGACCTGACACAGAATCTTCGCCTGCCATTAAAAGCAAGAACGGGAGCAGTGATACCTGATCTTTGATGTTCCAGGTTCCATACGTAAACTGAAGAGTTGTTGGAGGGGCAGAAGGTTGATCTAGCAGCTTCTGCAGACAGGCTCACACGCACCCCCTCCAGCCTCCCTGGGGGGACCCACGGGCACTGCAGGGAGCAGGGAGGGGGGTGTCTGTTCATGGGCGTGTGATGGGTCCTTTTCTGTGTCAACGTGGGTGCACCGTGGCGGTGCCCGGGTACGTGTCTGAACATGATTCTGGGTGTGTCTGTGACAGTGTTTGTGGCTGACACTCGCATTTGAGTCCACGGACTTGGGATACAGCAGATGGTCCTCCGTAATGTGGGTGGTCCCCATCGCATGACTGAAGACCTGAGTAGAACTTAAGAGTGAACCTGCTCGGAGCAAAAGGGAATTCTGCCAGCCGACGGCCCTCGGACCCCTGCCTCATGGGCTCTCCGGGGTCTCCCACCGGCAGACCCATCCTGCAGATCTGGGATTGGCCACGACTCTAAAATCACCTGAGCTGGTTTCTTAAAATTAACCTCTTCCTATCTGGGCACACATCCTGTTGGTTCGCTCCCTCTGCAGAGCCCTGAACGACACAGGGCTCCCGATGAGCTCTACGTTGGGCCAAACAGAAGCGCCTGCTCGGGATTCGAACCCCGAAAGGCGTGGAGGGGACAGAGGCGGGGTTCGAGGCGCTGGCTCCGACAGGCCGGGACCTTGAACTCCCGGAGCCGCAGCTCAAATGAGGACAGGATCGCGGCTCCCTCGTGGCCCAGCTCTGCGCTGTGACTTTGGGAGTCGTTCCTGGAAACTCGTCTTAGGAGTTTCTTCAATTTCTCCCGCCTTCCCTGTGATCCTGGGGGTCATTTATCACCCTGAAATCAATCCTTCTCCACTTGATGGCTGCTCTTCGCAAGTGAACCCTGACCAACGTGGCCCGTGGGTCGTTTTAGCTCCTGGAACTGCTGTTGTTGGCGGGACGCCCGAGGGGCCGCAGCTCACGAAGGACCAAGGGAGGGCACGGGACTCCACGCCCTGGCCTCAAGCTCGGTCCACACCGGTCCTCAGCTCTACTCAGCATCCTCTCCAAACACCACCAGGAAGAACCCCAGCGTCCGCGGCCTTCCACTGCAGACCTTTCCCATAGTGGCTTCTGAGACAAAACTCACTGGGTAACACGAAGCAAAATACAGAACAGAGCTGCTAAACCAACGCCTGGAGGCTTGGCCCGTCAGAAAAATCCCCATAGGTGGGTCTCTGTCAGGGAGAGTGTGGCTTCTCTTTCCCTGGCTTTAGAGAAAAAACCCAAAGGCTTTCTATCGACAGTTCTTTCGTGGCAACCCCATTTGATTTACACGATCCAGTCTTTTCCCGTTATTCTCTGGCTGAAGCGCACGGGCACCGTGGATTCCCAGCAATGAAGGCACGGTCTTTGCCCTCGCGGAGAGAACATTCTGGAAAGTACGGAGGATTCCAGGCGGACACGGCATTGTTTTCTTCTGCCGTCTCACTCACTCGGCCACGTTTTCATAGCTTCTTACAACAGACAGATAATGAATGAAAGCCGTATTATTTTCGGGGTTCCGCTGGAAGTAACGTTATTCCCAGGGCCATGGGTCTGCTCCCGCAGGTGGACGATAGAGGCCCGACCACCAGGACTGGCCAGGAAGCGCACGGGACACAGTCAGGGGTCAAGGCATGAGCATCCTTCTCTCGCTCCTATACTGTGAATTCTTTGGCATTATAACCTCCAGCAAGACACGCCTCAGCACCCAGAGAGACCCCTTCAAGCTCCAAATCCGACCTGTCAGGGCTCCAACCAGAATGATTCCTCTCAGGCCCGCGTGCTCCGACTCCCTACTCTTCTTCCTTCTCTGGTCTTGCACCAAACCGCCTCTCCCACGCCCGTGCTCTCTGCTCCGGGCACACCCCCTGCTTCTCACCCCCTCGCCCACCCTCAGACCCCAGGCCCGGAGCCCACCCCCACTATCCCACGACTCAAAGCACCCACCCCCCTTCTCCTCCACACCACCTGTCATGGGGACAATTGTACATTCGGTCACGACAATTCTTGAATTAACATCTTTCTCCTCCACCGAAGTGAGCTCCACGAACGGGAATCAGGTCCAACTCGTTGCATCCGTGGTGCCCAGCACAGTGCCTGGCACATAGTAGGTCCTACTAAGGAAAGACTTGATGAATGAAATAATGAATGAATGCATGAACTCTAAAATAGACAAGTGCTGAGTAATTGATTATACCTAGAAATAACAGAAAAGGATGGGACTGGCATAGAGCAGGGCAGGAGAATCAGAGATCTGTGGTTTTCGCAAATCCAAAAGCCAAACAGAGACTAATTTCTGTCCGTCCCAAGCCCAGCACAGTGTCAGCAAGGAGCAGTAGGTCCCAATGTCCAACTGAACCCTTGTCTCATTTCTGACAACCACCGAATCTTCAACAGCTTTCAAAGAAACTGACCGATGCGCTCGCTTTCCCAGATCAAAGGCAAAGTGCAATGCAGCATATCCAGTGAAAATGGATTGAGCTGGTTCCCTAAAGATGTGTTCATTTCATGTTAAATGTTATTAGCCAAATAAATAAGGATTAAGGAACAGGAAAAGCTTATCACCATGACATCAGGTTTTCCTCCTTAAAACGTACCATGGTGGCAAAGAAAGACCGAACATCAATTATGGATTCACTCAGCACCTGCTGATTGCCAACAAGAGCCAATTAATGACGGTTAAATACATTATCTGTATTTATTTATATGCACAGTTCAATTAATTGTGGTTACAAAGACAATGGCATGTTTCAGAGACCGAGTCTGTACGTGCAGAGAATGGGGTCTGCGAGATCTGTTGGGGAAATGTCAGCAAAGTGTATGAAAAAGACTCCTGTTACTCCTTCCGAGACCTCATAGAACCAAGAAATATGTTTCCTGAAAAGCCATAGTCACAGTACATCACTAAAGTCTATACTGCCCTGTGGTTCTATCTCAGACATTTGCAAATGCATTCAATTTTATGCCATTGATGTGGGCAGACACTTAGGGAAGAATGAGAGGAACAAAATGTATATATTACAGTTCTTTATACGTTGTGATGTTGGTCCCAATGACTTCAATGAAGGAATGCAGGGACACCATTTATATTTTGCTTGCTTTCGCTCTAACTCTGATCATAAGTAGTAAGGCCATTTTATTTTCACAAAATGAGGAAAATATGCAGAGCTTAAGAAACATCCGGCATGAATCAGCCCAGCTGTGGTTCAACTAGAAATCTGGCTCACGTGGATTTCCCCAAACCAACAGCATTTTACAAAGACGCTGAGGTTAGTCAGGAAGTATCTCTATAGTAGTTTTATGCTTCTGGGGGATTAAAGTTAGGTGTATCTTGGTTGACTTTCAAGTGTAGTCAGGATTAAGAACAACTTCTTTTGCATGGGAGGTTATATTATGAACTAAGAAAAAATGCCCCCCACATCAGTCATGTTTGGGATGTTCAGGAGCAAAAAGCAGTATGATTACCATCTATTGGGAGAAACTGGTAGGACTCTTTCCATGCTCATTTCCACACTGAAAGCGGTCAAAACTGATCAATTCTCCACAGACGTCTTTCTTCCCTTCGTTTCTTAAAATGTTCCAGGAGAGGAGAAGGAAGAGGGAAAAGTCAAAATTCTACCACAATGTTTTCGGATTCACCGAGGTAGGAAAAGTCCTTGACAAGGATGTGAAGGCAGAAGGCTTGAACCTGTCCCCTGTAACTTTGCAGAGTCTTTTTTCTTAACTGTTATTAATCACAAGACCAAAACCTTTGAAGTGATCTTCATTTTCTCTCCGGGTGGGGGAAATGGTACAACCTGGGGGGGCAGGGGCAGGTCTCCCTGGGGCCTGATCAGTTTCAGCAAAAAAATGTGAAGCCTGTAGCATTGTAATCAAACAGGCCCATTGTATCCAGACCAATCCAGAAAACAACAAATCTGTTGTTGCGGGTGGGGGGATCCTTTTTTAAAAGCAGACAGGACTAGGTGAAGCTGGTTGTAATTAATCATTCCTATTTCTGAAGAGGCTTATTCCAGGCAAGTACACAAACCTGAGGGGTGCATAGATCATGAATGTGTTAACACCTGTAGAGAAATTTATAAGAGCATTTTCCAATGTGACTTCCAGATGAATAGTTAGATTTCTGAACAAAAGGGCCCCGGACCGAATGAGACACAACCAGAGAGGGAGACAAACCATAAGAGACTCTTAATCACAGGAAACGAACTGGGGGGTTGATGGAGGGAAGGGGGGGTGTAGAGATGGGGTAACTGGGGGACCAGAATGAAGGAGGGCAGTGGTGCAATGAGCCCCAGGAATTATTTAAGACTGACGAATCACTGAGCCGATGATACATTGTATGTTAATTACACGCAGGGTCCTGGGGGGAGGTCTCCTGACCCCTCTGCCACTGAAAGGCAGAATAAATGTGCATTTATTGTTCTGCCTCGAATCTCACTCTGCTGTGTTGTTACCATGTATAGAGATCAACCCTCCAGCATCTTCCCTCTGCCTGCTTCCTCCCGGCAGAGCACCTAGCTGAGACATCAAAAACCCCGGGCAGGATCTATAGCTAACTTTACTGAGAATATGCAAACAGCTCACTTTTAATAGGATTTCTCTATGAAGGAAACCAATACATTGTGCCCTTTACAGATGTGAAAAGGTTTACCTTTACCTTATTTATTTGGCTATAAACTGGAGTATGAAGTCCGTCTGTCCAGCTTCCACTATCCATACACACGTTCCTGCCTCCCACACCCTCCTTCCTTCTTCAACTTGAAAAGTAGAATCAAAGAGGCCCCGGGATGGCTCTGTTGCTCAAGCAGCGGACTCTTAATCTCAGCTCAGTCTCGATCTCAGAGTCCTGGGTTCAAGCCCCGCTGGGGGCTCTAAGCTCGGCGTGGAGTCTACTTAAAAAATCAATAAGTAAGTAAGATCAGTTTTGGAGAGCAGCCAAAGTGAGTGCTTGGAACAAATATCGCAGAGGTCCCTCGGCCAGGTGGTGGAGACCACACAGGAACGGGGGTGTGGGTGACCTGTTTGCTTGAATTACGCTCCTAAATGCATCAGAGGCACCTTCCTGGGGAGAGGGGAGGCATCGCCATGGCAACGTTGATATTAATGCGGTGGACACACGGCAGGGTGGTCTGGGGAGATCCGTCACCCTGCATCTCATCAGCTCGAGGGTCAAGCAGGAAGGCGCGCCCCTTCCCCAGCCTCCGTGACCCCCCTGCCCCCCACTTCCAGGTGGTCATGGGCGTGAAGGGTCTGGTGGTCATCACGGCCCACCAAGGACAAGTGCGGTTCTTCGCGCGTCTGCAAACATCGGCCCCTATAACGCCCCACCCCCCAAAATATGTTAGAGGAAACTTCGAAAAGGACAATTGTGAATGAGATAAAGCGGCAGACTGTTCTGGCCGGAGGTCACCGAACAGGTGACCATCCTAAGAGAGAGAGAGAGAGGGGACAAGGGCAGTCAGAGGGAAGGAGGGGCGAGCGTGCAGGCAGCGGGGGGTCCGGGCCCGGGGACCCCCAGAAGGGCCGAGCTTTCCCTGGCGGCCGAAGCTGGCCGGACCCCTTCCCGTGGGAATGCGCGCTCCCCTCGTGCGCACTCGGGCCTCGGGGGGCTCGGACCCAGGGCACGGCCTGGAAGCGCGAGCCCCCGGCACGGACAGCGACGACCCGTGTGGCCTTATGACCTCGGGTGACGGTCTCCCCGGACGCACGAGGCGGCCCGAGGTCTGCGCGCCCACCCTGGGAATGGGGGGCATGCCCCCCGCTCCCGGGCCTCACGTCCCTGGTGGGCCGGCAACGCGGAATAAAGCGCCCAGACCCAAGTCGCCCCGTCGGGGCAGCGAGCCTCAGGGTTCACTGCAACGTAGGAAGGGTGTTGGGTGGCGTCCACCCGGTCCTCCGTGCCTTCCGTCCACCCCGGGAACCTCCAATCCCTCCCCGCCGTTGCTTCGTGGGGGCGAGCCTCGCCTCGCAGCCAAGAAGCCCGGGACCTTCGTGCGCATTTTGTACCCAGAGGGATCTTTACTTATTTTTTTAGCTGATGAGTTATTTCTAAGGAACTCTTGCCCTCTAGCTTTCAAGTCTTAAAACTGGGTTCCGCGCAGGGCTGCGCGGCCTCTGACAGATAAACGGGTCGATAGCACCATCTAGTGGCTTAAAGTCATAAGGCAACCCGAGCCAAATTAAAAACCGGGGGGGGGGGGGGGATGGAGATGCCGCTCCAGGATGCGTTATTTCACTATCAGTAGGTTTCCCAGTAGCGGGGCTACTTCTGTTGCATCATCTCTGTGTACATCCTCTCTCCATAAAGGGGGGCTCCTCAGAATACAGCCCGCTGCCCGTTATGAAGATGATATAGCTCTAAGAGATTTTTAAACGAATACATTGATTATAAAATTATAAAGTAGCCAGCTCTTATCTTCCCTATAATTACCACTGGGGGTGTGGGAGGCTGAAGAGCACGCGCGGGCATACACGTGGGTCATGGAGTCAGGAGCCTACTGGTTCGGCAGGAACTGGGGGCAGTTATGACCGGGGACTGCGGGGCTGCGGCTGAGCGGGGCACATGGACCAGCCGGAGAGGCTCAGACAGACACCAGCCTACCTGCTGTTGACTTTGTTTCATTCAGTCATTTACCAAATGGCATTAATTATTTTCTGTCGCGGAGCAAAAGATGGGATCAGTTCCCGAGCATGAAAGAGCTCTGTCCGAGTTGGAAAGCTGCAACAATTTTATAACCCAGATGGGAGTGGGCAGTGACCACGCTCTGAGCCGGGGACTTCATCCCAAACCTTTTAGGGAAAGGATGTTTCCAGGTGCCAAGGACCCCCAATGACATTCCTAAATATAACCTCACACTACGGAATTGTGCACTTAAATGGTGAAGTTGATCAACTATAGGTTATATGTTGCGATTGAAAAGCACAATTAAAAAATTTGTGTACCTACTAGATTCAGGAAACTTTAAAATATTATGAAAAAATACCTTATGGGGGCACAACAAAAAGATCCAATTTCAAGCAACGAGTGAATTTTGCCCTTTTCTCCACCTTACCTACCCTGACATGATCTTCAGGTTGGAAATCTAGAACAACTACGTTCAATGGCCCTTAATGAATGTGTCACAGGAATCGCAGAACTAAGCCCTGTGCCTTGCTGATCCACCTGTTTCTGGGGGCAATCTGGTGAGTTGGGCAGGGACTGTTTTCCAGAAGGAACTTGAACATCTTTTCGGTGTTCTGGAATGTTCATGATCTCATGGCTAATCTCATGGCTGCCTCCTTCCTGGCACTTGTGTCTTGGATCACCCCCTGCCACCACTTGGCATGACTCTCCACCACAGTGTCATTCTTTCTTTACTGTCGTCACTGCATCCGGTCACAGCTGCAGTTATCTCTGTATTTGGACTTGAAGGGTATCAGGCTGTCCACACTGGAAGGCACGTACAGTAAGAGCTAAGCTCCTATCTGTCTTGGTCCCCGCTTCTGGCAACAGTGCCTGGACCTTACACATTGCTGATGGGGATGCAGAGTGTAAACCCTTATTGAAGGGCCCTCTGACCTCCCTCAAATGCAAATGCCTCTGTCCTTTGATCCAGCAATCCCATTTGTGGGCATTTAGCCTTACAGATTCAATTCCATATATGTGCATACAAGGATTCCCTGTGACTTTGTTTGTATTCCAATAACAAAAAATTAGAAACATCTCCTGCCTATCAGTAGAAAACAAATTGAATAAACTATGGTACATATGGTAGTGGAATACTATACAGCCATAAAAAATATTGAAGAAGCTATCTGTGTGCAGACATGGAGAGATCCGGGTAAAAACAGAATACACAGGGTGCTTCCTAACACATAAAGCAAGATCTGTATATATTTGTTTATAATTAAGATATATAAAATATATTTATACAAATATAAATCTATTTGTATATATTTGTTTATAAATAAGATAAATAAGTGCCTGCCTGGAACACGGCAGGTGCTCAGCTGATTACGCTGAAAGATAGAATGGACTAACGAATAAACCTATGAAGCTGCTAAGGAAAGCAAAGGACCAGACAGGTGGAGGCTGCCCCAGTAGCCCACTTCTCATGGCCTAGGGGGATGAGGGTCCCTCGTTACTCAACGTTCTGAAGAGCGTCCCTGATGGAGGTCCTTATGGTTATAGAGGTGGGTCCAAGTCTGCAGCTCTGGCTGGGGATGGTACTTGTGGTCAATGTGAGGGAGTCAGGGGCAGGCATGCACTCATCACCCATGCATTGGCTCCAGAAATACCTGGCTGGTGTCTACCTGGATCAAGGTCCTGTACCGAGCCCTGTGGATGTAAGGAGGAACAGCCAGATGGCATCCCTGTCCTCAGGGAGCTTGCAGTCTACGACACACAGGATTCTAGGGATCATCCTGAGCCAGCAGCCCTCAGTTTTGCTTCTGGGTTGCCCAGTTCTCTTTCAGGTGAGTGCTCTAGGGGGCAACAGAGCAAAAGAATGAGGAATTGTAAACCCAAGGTGCAGCTCTAAGTCTCCATGTGAGGGTATGAGCAGCGAGCAGGGGTCTTTATTACCCTCGAATGGGGGTGGGGGCACTAATTCATGGAGGCCGGAGTCTCTCACCTCTCACCTGTTTCCTCTGGGGGAAAAAGAAACTTCCAGAGCATTGGGACAGATGAGGAGGAAGTGCCCTGTGTCAAGGTTGGGACAGTGTAAGGAGGAGTGAGGTTTTTCTCGGGGCTCCTGAGCATCCCTGGAGGCAGCAGGTCACACAGCCACAAGGGGGAACACCCACTGCTGTTGACATTTTTAGAGCTCCCCTGCCCCATGCCCACTTACACCCCACTCCCCATGGTCTTCTGCTTTGAGCTAAGGACGGAACTCTTAGAGATAACATTCCCGTGGTCTTTCCAGGCTTGCCAGCATGAAAATGTACTTGTTATATTTATTGTAATCTGATCAAACTCACATCATGACAGCCTGGAAGAAACGCATGACCAATGACAAATGGCTTGACACTGTATCTTCTGAAAATGAAAGAAATCTGTGTGCTTGGATGAAAGCCTGTTCAAGACGTGTGTTTGAGACCCGTTTCAAAACCGTACCAGTAATCCTGATAAGATGGAAAGCCTTCTCTGGGATCCTGCCTCCGAAGTTCATTAACAGAATCAGATTTAGTACGAGCTTGGAAACAAAGCAGGAATATGGTAGTAAAAAGATGGCAGAGGGAAATATGGCTCTGGAAATTATAGTTCTTGAAATCCTAATTCTTCTTCTTCTTTTTTTTTTTAAAGATTTTATTTATTTAGGGCAACTGGGTGGCTTAGTTGGTTAAGGGGCTGCCTTCAGCTCAGGTCATGATCCCAGGGTCCTGGGATCGAACCCCACATTGGGCTCGAACCCCACATTGGGCTCCCTGCTTAGCGGGGAGTCTGCTTCCCTCTCTCCTTCTGACTACTGCTCCCCCTGCTTGTGCTCTCTCCCTCTGTCTGTCTCTCTATCAGATAAATAAATAAATAAGTAAATAAATGCTTTTAAAAAAAGATTTTATTTATTTGCGGGGGGTGGGAGGGGCAGGCAGCAAGGAGGGAGAAGCAGGCTCCCCGCTGAGCACGGAGTCCGATGCGGGACTTGATCCCAGGATCCTAACACCATGACCTGAGCCAGATGCTAACCAACTGAGCCACCCAGGCGCCCCCAAAATCTTAATCATTAATAATAGAGCACATTTAACTTAAAAACATCCCTTTCTATTGTAAGTAATTCAGCTCAAAGCAAGTACCCAAATCAATAAAAAATTTTTCCCAAAGCTATTTACAGTCTGTAATTTTCAGAAGCTTGGGGCCGTGTCTTCACAAGAGCCTACGAGAGGCATTATCTTCTCCCTTTCAATAAGGCCCCAGGGCAGAGCATTAACAAAAACTCAGCCTTTGGGCACCAAATCTTCTGCACTTCCCACCGCACCACACGCACAACCTCAGAATGATACCCCTGTGTGGTCACTGTCGTCCACCTTCGCATTACACTCACTCACTCTAAAGCCCCCTGTTGTCCGTATTTTGAACTTTGAACTTGACTGGACACTGCTCTGGGCAGTGGGAAGAAGGAAGTAGAAGGTGACCAGCTTTCTGCTGTTCTTTCTGTTTGCACGGAGCTGTGGCTGCGGCTGACCTTGCCCAGAGCACACACTTACTGAGATCAGTGTCCCCGGGCCAGAGAGCACCTCCACTCCACCGGCCACCGTGCACACTGCCTGGCACATGGGTAGAGGCCAAATA
>JAQQSY010001864.1:0-14071 GCA_028646535.1 Procyon lotor
TAGAACTATTTTTATTATATCCCCTTGAATTCTTGGCACTTACTGCAAAAATGCACATGATACAATCTGCTCTGTAAGATAATGCTGAGCTATGACTGCTATTCTAATCTCTAGATAAAGAAAAAATTTTAAGTTCTACACAGTTTTGTACTGGGTAGATTCATGATACGTGGTTTCCAATAGAGGGAGTGAGATGTTTACTTAATAACAACAGTCACTCAGGCACCTGGGTGGCTCAGTGGGTTAAAGCCTCTGCCTTCGGCTCAGGTCATGATCTCAGAGTCCTGGGATCGAGCCCCACATCGGGCTCTCTGCTCAGCAAGGAGCCTGCTTCCCCCTCTCTCTGCCTGCCTGTCTGCCTACTTGTGATCTCTCTCTCTCTGTCAAATAAATAATAATAATAATGGTCACTCATAAGGTATAGAGCCCAATTTTGTTGTTGTGAGATGATGACACCATTGGTTGATGGGCAACAGTGGAAAAACAATTTTAAATAATGAAGGACAATTAATTTTTACTCCATGGCTTTGTGAAAGCTGGTAATAGTGGAAGGGATGGAAAAACAAAAATGGTTATTATCTATTTCCTAAAAAGCGTAAATATAATACTGTGAAGATATGCAGTTGTATATGTAGAGAGAGGCTGAGATTATTTCCAGACTGTTCTGTTTCTGGGCTGTGCATATATGCCTCACTCTTATCATCTTTACACCTGCGACTTTACGTTTTCATCGCTTTTGGAACTTCCTTGGTATATAGGCAGAAATGAAAAGAAGGGAACAGCCAGACAACTTCATCCCGTTTAATCAGTTCTTTAAAAAAAAAAAAAAAGTTTAGTATTTCACTATTTAAAGAATACCCTATTCAGATTAGCTATTGCCTGTGGATTCGAATTACCTAGAGCCCCAGCAGAATGTTATAGTCGGGGCTGTTGGAGAAATGAGAAATTATCTCTGTCTCCTTCACCCAACACAGTTAATTTCTCGTTTTACAGTCATTTTTGTGTTGTCCACAAAAAAGGCTTGTCCATAATTGCACTTTTCTGAGAAGAGGATCCATTACTTTTGCCCAATACTAAAATAATAATTATTTAAAATTTAATTAATTTAAATTTTTTAAATTATTAATTAATGCTAAGATAGTAACAATATTCTTTTCAGAAATCAGTATCTCGAATTAAGTCTAGGACCATTAGAAAATATACTTTTTGTGCCTTTCCAGATTTTAAGCAACCAAGCTTCAAGAACTTTCTCTTTCTGATATGAATTTCCCCTAGCACTTGGCAGTCGTCCCTTTCATATATATTGTTTCATGGATGAATTTTAGAATTGAATGAAGCCGGGCCTAATTCCTTGGGCCCCATTAGGGTACCCCATTAGAAACTTGGGTTCCACACTGACCTTCAGGCAAAAGGAATTCATTTAGTAGAATAACAACCATTTACTTAACCAATTTATTTAGTCTCCTTTCCCACTCAAACTTTTACCAACTCTAAAATAAGTAGAACATAACTGATGAATTCAAATTATCCTCAAATCATCCCTGAGTAAAAAGGAAGACTGGAAATGTGTCTCCAAGTTGTCAGCAAGTGTAGATGACTGAAGAGGCTAGATCATCCACAGTTTAGCTTTTTTACACAGGTCCCTTCCCAGTGTGATTTTCACATTAAAAACAGAAAGTTATTCAAAAAAGAGTCTCTGTGATACAACTCTTGTCTGTAAAGAGACATAAGTGAGAAATAAATGCATGCAAAATATTAAGCAACTAGCATGTCCTGGGTGGGAAAGAAAAAATAAATGCTACTGTGGTAGCATTCCTACATGGTTTGAACTCTCTGAGAATCAGGCCCCCAACACAGAATGGAATGGAGCATCAAGAGAACGTTATCTGAAGAGCCCTCAAAATGTATCTCACCACCTGCCAAATGAAAATCACCACAATGGGTAGTATTTTAAAAAGTCACCAAGCCATATTAGCAAAGTAATTACCAAGGTTAGCAAAGTACCTGTGATCACAGTGTTACCAACCTCTTTTCATTAAAATGTGAAATAGTTTCTTTAATGGTCATCGTGCCTTCAGTGTATGGAGCAGTATATGTTTAGGTGGATTTTAATGGCTACAGGGAAAATGTCTACTATTTACCATGAGATTGAATATAGCCGTCCCATTAATGAAAATACCATCAGGGGGCGCCTGGGTGGCTCAGTCGTTAAGCGGTTGCCTTCGGCTCAGGTCATGATCCCAGAGTCCTGGGATCGAGCCCCGCATCGGGCTCCGTGCTCGGCAGGAAGCCTGCTTCTCCCGCTACCATTCCCTCTGCTTGTGTTCCCTCTCTCGCTGTGTTTCTCTCTGTCAAATAAATAAAATCTTTAAAAAAATAAATAAATAAAAATAAAAAAAGAAAATACCATCAGTAGTTAATCAGAGAGTAAGTATAAACAAAGTCAGGAGGATTTTGCTCTAGAAATGCAAACACAAAACAGCTACCTTATGATTTCTGCATTCTGTATCTGGTTTTGTTTTTGTTTTTTTAGCAATGTTCCTTTTTTATTTGTTTGTCTTAAGCTCTGTTAGCCACTACTGGTCATTTCAATGGGTCTAGGATCAGAGGGCAGGAGCCCAGACCAAGTTTTTAAGAGCCCCCGGCACTCTTGGCGTGAATGCATCACCCCCAGACTCGATTTCCCAGGACCGTTTTAATCGTCCCTCAAATGCTCGCGTGATTTCTGGAATTCTCTAGGCTTTCAGAGGGGGGTTGGAGCTATAATTCTCAATGTTTGCTACACATCAGAATCCCTGAGGGAGCTTTAAAAAAATACAGATATTTGGGTACTGCTCCCAGAAAGTACTGCTTCACTCAGTCTATGGTGGGGCCCCCATTACATGGTTTCTGGGTGACGCTCAGGGGCTCGCGTGTGCACACAGGACTGGAGGTCGCTTGTGTAGTGCGTCACTAGCCTAGCTCGACAGAGCCCACGCGTCAGAATTTGGGAGTATCTTCAGGAGCTGTAAGAACACCACACTATTAAATGTACAAAATGGTATCGGAATAGTCTGAAAGCATTTACCCTCATTGTGTCTGAGATTTCTAAATCCAGCGAGCGCATAGGATGTTATTCAGAAACGGTCTCAGTAAGAATTTGACTACGTAACCTGCCAGGAAATGCCTGACCGCATACAAACCGTGACGGGGTCTGATCCCAACAGATGTCCTTGTAAGCACCTGTTGAAGTGAACTCTGCCACTGGCCTTTTAAATGGGATGGACTTGTAATTTTCCAAAAGTAGTGGGCCACTCGGAATGCTAGAAATGCACATGTGCTGCCTGTGGTCCATTCCAGCAAACCGTCTCCAGAATCGCTCTGCTGATCTTCTGATTGTGTGGTTAACGAGAGAAGTCTACAAAGCCCATCCGGATTGGCCAGCAGCCTCCTTTATAGAGGTTTTTTAGAGGGAGTGGAGGTCCTGTCGGCAGCCAATAATGAACACGAGGTCATTTGTACCCTCTCGTGAGTCTGTCCAGAGTTGTTAAAAACCGCAGCTGGGGTTGTAACTTGGAGAATGTTGAAACCTCACCTAGAAAGCTGTTTCACGTCTCTTCCAAGTGGAGAGTCTAAATTTGGGTTGGGTGATAAAGGAATGGCTAAAATGTGACGGGGCTTAACGCCCAGCATGCCTGCAGGTGACTCTATCCCGAAACTGACATAAACGAGGCGCGTTGGGACCATCGTCCTAAGCACACCCGTCCTGTCTATAGCGCGGACCGCGCCAGGTCCCGCCGGCCGAAGGTCAGGGGTTGCACAGAGCTATGCGGATACTGTAGTTGGGAGACAGCTGAATTACTCCCTGACCTGACATGAGTGAGAGGGAGGGTCATCCTCACTGTTAGGCCTTCCTGCCCTTTCTAAAAATAGCAGGGCCTTTAATAAGAAGATATTTTAAGCCTCTCATATTCAGTCGTCTCATCAGGAGCAGCTTATTTTGGCCACTTGCGCGTGTCAGATGTGCCTGGAGCAGAGCTAGACTTGGGAGCTCGGTCTTTGCCCCTCCGCCCCGCTCCTGGGAGACGCTGGCCACCACCGGGCCCTGGGATTACCCGCCGAGAGGCAGTGGGTCAGCATAAACGGAGGGGAGATACGCTTTAGGAATGTGAATGTGCTTCCGAAAACCTGCGTTTCAGACACTGGCACATCCGTCCTCCGCCTTTTGGATCTGTTTTCCTAAAACCTGGCTGTGATGTCGCTCCAGAGACCTCAGTGATGTTGCCGCTTTAATAAACACTGATAGGAGCCACTGGCCGCCTGTGGGAAAGGGAGGCTCATGAGAAACCGCCCTCCCGGGTCTGAACGGCAACACCCAAACCGAGCAAACCCCCCAATCCCAAAACAAAGCCGAAAGAGAGCCAGCCCAACCATCCAACCATCCGGGCTCGCAGGAAGTCGCGCAGGAAAGCGCTGCGATGTGATTCCTGCCGCGGTGCTGGGACAGGTACCAGGCGGCTTGCTGTCCCTTGAAAGACCAGGGCACGTCTTGGTTTTCCCGCACAACGGGGGCCAAACCGTAATGCCTGGGAGGAGACAGAGACTCTAGAGGCAAGATGGAATTTGAGCAGGTAAACCCCGAGCCACAGTCCTGTCATTCTGGGTCGGTCGTGCGTGGTTCTCGTGTTTGCGCCTCTAAGAAATTTCCGTTTTTTCGCATCAAAAAATCCAGATATGAAGCCGAAGCTGCTTTCTTCGCCAACCTGAAGCTGTCTGACTTCAACATCATCGACACCCTGGGCGTCGGAGGCTTCGGACGAGTGGAGCTGGTAGGTGATTCTCCTTTCTGTGCTGGGGGAGGGGGTCTCCCACATTTTTCCCTGGAGATTAAGATCTCTCTAGTCTCTGCTCATCACTTATTACTTTTCCTGAACCGGCACCAAATGCTTTCTTGTCAGCACATCCACGTCTGAAGCAGTACAGTGAGCTACATATTACGTAGCCTGTAAACTGACAATAAAAAAATTTACTTTTTTAGAAAAACCTCCCCATAGTAGATGAAAGGGAAACACAGCAACCTAACGAGGCGCCATAAAGCGCTGTCTGCCCGCTGATATTCGGTGCCCTCAGCTTCCTTAGTACCGAGCTGTGCTCACCAACTTAGTCATGCGCCAACCTACGTCGATCTCAATACAGAGGGAAATGGGATATGTACATACGTGATTTGTAGACATCCAAAATATAGCACACTATGTAATACATGTATCTAGACTTCATTTCTTTTATACATGTTTACATTTTAATTATTGCAGTTGGAGATCAGGTGCATGAATAGGTTAGAGGATACGGCTCAGAACTAGGGGAGTAAATAAATGAGTAAAGTCTATCTGTATTCAATTAAAGATGTTTAATGCCGCTTTAAAACTTTAGGAAAATGTAAATAATGTTGTAGCATTAATTCTGTGATTCCGTAGCAAGCACCTAGTTATAGTGACTAAGTGTGTGTGTGTGTGTGTGTGTGTGTGTGTGTGTGTGTGTGTACACATAACCATATTAGATAATACAGTGTGAGTCTTTCACACACATCTGTACACACAAACACAGGTAAGTGTGAGTGAGGACAATGGGGACGTTTTGGTGCAAGTTTATTCATTCACCATATTGCATGAGTGTGGTGCAAACCAAATGAAAGCACAGCCTGTCCTGCCTTTGAAATATAAATTTAAGAACTGGTCTGTTACAATGTAGACCTGTGGGGGGGGGGGGGTAAGTATTCTGGTAACTGAGCTGCCGCATGGGGAGTCGGTGTGGCTGTGGCCCCAGCAGGAGGAGGCAGATCAGTTTGCACCTCCCCGCTGACCCTGGGGGAGCCCCGACACCCGACCCCAGTGCAGCCTGTCAGGAACTCCCTGTACAGTGCAGTAAACAGTTGCCGTTGCCATCGGGGACAAGAGAAACCCCTGCCCTGACAGCAGGTCCACCCAGCGCGGCTTGGCTGTTTGTCCATCTGTGTTGCCGTTGGGATTCCAGGCTTTTCACAGGAGAGAAATGTCGTTTACGTAAACACGAGACAACAAAATAGGAAAATTTCGAGCCATAACGGGTCACGGGGAGCTGGCCCTCTGCTTCCGGTGACGCTGCTCGGAGACACTGTCCGTTGGGCTGCTTCCGACTTGACATCTGGCGTCATAGTGAGGGGTTTTGGCTATAAGGGTACAGATCTGGGGCCTAGGAAACCTGTTTTTCTGAATTCTGCCAGGCAACACAGTGTTGTTAGAACTTGTTTTTAAGAACTTTGATTTTCTGACAAAATCTATTGAGGGAGCTCGTGAAGATTTATTACCAGTGTTATTTTGTTTGGGGTGTTGGGGCATATGAACAGGTCAGGGGCAGAGGTCCCTGCCAGGAAGAGCGTATCGTCCACTGTGTTTATTTATCTGCTTGCATGAGTCTCCATCCCTTTCTGAATGAAGCTCTCTATGTGGACAGAACTCCCTAGAGGCTGATTTCATGACTTATAGTTTCTTAAATATCATTTTGTAAAGACTTTGGACGGTAAAAATTACTGTTTCAGTTGACCAAAAAAAAAAAAAAATCTATGTTAACCAATTTATGGACTCCTAGGGGTATGAGGATATGAAGTTGGGGGTGGGGGTTTAGGTTACCAGAAAGGTATTTTATGAAATAGAGGAGTTTACTCACGATGTTTGAAATACTGAAAATTGCTCATACACTGAAAGTACTTAAAGCTGAAGAATTAAACGCCAAGCCAACAGTAAAAAACTTGTGGAGACTTGCATCAAAAATGTTTGAGGAAGCACAAGCCACTAACAAGAAAATTAGGGAAGGCTCAGCATGGGCATATAAAAGGTGCTCATGTAAAATGTTGTTTTAAAAGACAAAATACCTGTCTGCGTGTGTACACACACGTGTGTAATCTCCATCCCAGGAGAGAGTCAGGGTAGTTCAGCCTAAATTTCTTCTCATGGATATTAAATTTTACTCTTGCACAGATGTCTATGGACTAACTAAAACCATCACCTCAGGACTTAATTTTAGATGGAGTCCTGTTTGCAAAAATGTTAGATACGCTCAGGAATGATAAATCCATAATGGGCCACTAAGCACGACCCATACATTAGAAAAGAGGCCCATGGTTTTAACCTCTGAAGGGACATCTTCATGTCGTGTGATTTTGCACTTGACCCAGAGACCCCTCGTGAAAATCAGAATACCCAGCTCGTCCTCACTGTTGAGTGGGGGCTAGCCACTTAGGTGACAGCTCGTGCCCTACGATTCACCGTCCCCCATTCTTACCGCTTACTCACTGCCCGAGACTCTTCATTATTGGGTATGAAAAATAATCTCCTCCGTGATTGTTCGTTTGTCGCATGTGAGTCGGGAGTCTAGCCTCAGCACTTTGTGACCACGAGTACTGTCATCCTCGCAGAGAGTGAATCGCCACGAACTTGGGACGGGGCGGGGAGGGGGGGCGGGCAGTAGAGAGCACCTTCAGACCAGCACCCAGGGCATTCATGGTGGGAGGAGGACCAGGCCGAGCCCAGTTCTGTTGTGATTATAGAACTTCACTCTCCTCTGAAAATGATACATGCAAGGTCATTATCAATATTATAGAGCGATATATTAAAAAGTCCTGCCTTCACATGGACAGATTTCACAAATGTATACTCGCAGTACTGTACCAAGTATATAAAAAATGGATGCCTTGAATTTAGCAATCCTCAGTTGAGCAATGATGTTGGTGAGGGAAATGACGTGATAAAAACCACAGGACACTTTAATTGTTTTCCCAAGCATAAAGTAAAGGATTATAAGCTCTTGAATTGAGTGTGAAGAATTAAATTTGAGTTGTTGAGTCCTACCCACTTCCTGGTAGGACTTAGTTAGGAGTTTTATCATCATTCGGTGTACAGATTAGCTTCATGTTATTTTGCATAATGATATACAAAGTCTTCTTAGCGTGTCTTAATTTTTTGTTGTTTATCTACATTTGGATGAATTTAGATGCCAGAGGATTTTTCAGGCAGGACAATTACTAAATAGTTGATTGCCAACTTTTGGAGAGGAGAACGTAATTTTGGCACAGAACAGAAACTCGCATCATCGTTCAGTGATGAGACCAAAAGCTTGAAGAACTGGTCTGCTACGAATGGGAATTCTGCTCTGAAGCTATTGATTCTATTTCCTAAATACTTTTAGCAGAGCTGATTTTAATGAGCTGACTATCAGACATGTCCTGTTCACATCTGTTACCTCTGGGAAGTCATCCATACTATTTCTTTTTTTCTGTTATCTGGCAGAAACCATATTTTCTGACTATTCTTTTTTTATTTTGAAGAATGAACTTGCTCATTTGTTCAACACTGCCTGTTTATCTTCCAGAAGACCACATTTCGTTTATAATAGCACTTTCAGCCAAAGAACTCAGTTTTTTTAATAGATGATTTACTCATTAAAGCAGTAAGCGCCGGTCTAAGACATGATGGTAATCCTCTTAATTTACAAGGTATGACTGCAAAATGAGGAGATTGATTTTACCATCACAAACGAAAATTAGTCACATTGCTCTCCGGTCACATTCCTGATGTACTTTTGCTCTCATCAGAGAGGTGCTTGCTTTTCGGAATAGATTTGCACAAATCAGCCTTTTTAATCTGGCAATGCTGATGTGGTCACTTTAGCTATTAGATATTTAATGGTTTTATTCAGCAATCCAGTACCTCCTAGACCAGAGCTCCATACTTGGATAAAATATAGGGACCAAGATATGGAAGACATAATCTCTGTCTCCTCGGATTATATCCTCTCTGTACCATTTGTTACATGTTTGTGTAGCAAGCTGCCTGCTGGGACGTACAGAGTCTAAAGTGAAAGAGCCATTGGGAAGGACAGTCATGGAAACTAATAATCCAATAACCAAAGCACGAGCAGCCTATGCAGCGTGAGGCAGGAGCTGGCACCCTAAGACAGAGGTAGGGCATCTACAGAAATGACCCGAAGCATTACAGAACATTCCTGTAAAATGCAAGTACTGTGGGCTCCTTTATCGACAAGCTGATAATAATTGTATCTTTAAATTAGCGATGCCACTTCCCTACTAGAATAATCTGGCCCTGCGTTTGAACCTTGCTCTGTGACCCTCACATTGCTCCATATCCGGTCCATTATTTTACCTTTCTAGTTACTCCGGGAGCAGAAAATGAGCTGTGCTCTGCTTTTACCAGAAGGAAGTCAGGGTTAATGCATCTTGGGAGCCTAAGACCACGCAGTCAGTAAAAGGGCTCTTATTGCCCAGAACTACTGATTGGGGGTTTTGTTTTGGATTTCATTTATCTATTTGTCAGAGCGAGCGCAAGGAGGAGGAGCAGCAGCGGGAAAGGGAGCAGCAAACTCCGTGGTGAGCAAGGAGCCGATGTGGGACTCGATCCCAGGACCCTGAGATCATGACCTGAACCGTGCTTAAGAATCGGCAAATGCTTAACCGACTGAGCTACCCAGGCGTTCCTACTGATTTTTTTTTTTTTTTAACTAGAAACTTTTTCTATCCTTCTGGCTTCTAAAAATATTTAGATTCTTGGGGCACCTCGGTGGCTCAGTGGGTTAAAGCCTCTGCCTTCAGCTCAGGTCATGATCTCAGGGTCCTGGGATCGAGCCCCACATCAGGCTTTCTGCTCAGTGGGGAACCTGCTTCCCCCCCGCCGCCTGCTTGTGATCTCTCTGTCAAATAAATAAATAAAGTATTTTTAAAAATAAATAAAAATAAAAATATTTAGATTCTTAACATACCAACAGCCACCACAATGACATCAAACAAATGTTGTCACACGTACAACCTTTGTTTAAAAAAATATATATATCTTGTAGAATTCCAGCACCTCTGTTAGACCTAAATCTGGATTCACTGCTGTGATGATCCACTGTTCACATTCCTTCTGTTGAACCCTCAGAGGCGCTCCCTTCTCTGAATATTTTGCTGTTCTTATTTCCATGGTAAAGTGTCTGTGGAGGAAAAAGAAATCAGACATTATAATGTCATAGCTAAAAGCTAGAGCTCTGGACTCCCATCTCCTGGATTCAGATTTTTCCCCACTGAGCATGCTCGGTCATTTCCACAGAGGTCACTTACCTTCTGAGCCTCAGTTTCCCATTCTCTGGCGTGAGGCTCGCCGCAGGATATGAGCCTCACAAGGTTTCAAAGACTAAGTGAGTCAAAGCCCCCAAATAGGGCTTCACACCATAGGTCAGTCAGTGTTGTGATGCCATTATTATTATTAAAATATCCTAATGATGACTATCATTCCCAGGTCTACCCAGAGAAAAAGGAAGGGGGTGGAATAATTTTACCCTTTTTTCTCCCTTGCTCTGCTGAGTCCTGACAGTACAATTTGTTCACTGTGAGAAAGAGCCTGAGGTCTTCAGAATGACCTCAGCGACAGCTTCTATTAAATCCCCCCAAAGCACTCAAGCTCCTTCCTTTAGGTTCGGTGCTGTCTGCTGAAACCTATCGGGTTCCTCTGCAGCCTCCTTGAACCATGGAACCCCGACGGGGCATAGTGAGGGTTGGGCTCTTGCCACGTGGGCCACGCAGGTCCCCTCTCCTTTCTCCTGGGCCTCAGCCCCACGAGAGGACAGCGCAGGACGGGGCAGGGTGGTGTCACAAGCACCTGCCACGTGGGGTCCCAGGGCCAGCCGGGGTCGGGAGCACTGCCGGGGCATCTTCGCCAGCTGCTTGGCACTGGGCGTCCCACGCAGGCCGGCCTGGAGGGCTGTGTCCGGCAGCTGAAAGCCAGAGGAGACTAGGAGGTGATGAAGGAAGCAATCAGGCGAGAAATCCATTGCTCGCTCAGCGGAGTTCTGTGTCCTCGTTCTGAAAGGCGAACGGCCTAACTGCAAAGGGAAACCCCACGTAAGACGGAAACATTTCGAGACCTTCTTCCCTGGCAGGCCGCACGGCAGTGAAATGGAATAGCCAGGGGACGGCGGGCAGCCCGGCCACGTGGCCGCGGTGACTGACTGCACAGGACGCCTGGGGAGCCCTCTGCCCCGAGGCCTCCCGTCCTCTGTCACCCACGTGAGCGAGGGCCCCACGCTCCGCGGAAACTCAAAGCCCGATTTCCCTCGCCGTTCCTCTAGGCGGGCTCACTCACTATCAAGGGTCATCCTCGTTTGAGGTGCGTCCTTCAAAAGAATCTAAGCTGATGCCAGTGATTTCTGGTGATAAATAGTATTATTGATTCTGAAGGGACTTATTCGGGTAGCTGATGACAGTCCCATTTAGTGGATACGAGCGGAGCCTAACAGGTGCAGTCGGATCTACGGCATCTCCTAAGATAGTTTCTCCATACACATCGCCCAGAGTCAAGTCTGTCTCTACTTTGATGTTGTGCTCCTAAAGATGCGCACTAATCCACCTTGTTACTGTAGAATATAATTTATACAGCGGTTGGAACAAAGCTGTGTCTGCACAGACTGCAAGGCATTAGTGCTTACACATCTCTGAGAGTATCAATTTTATACACTAGTTCTCTATAGGAATGGGAATCTATCTCCTTAAAAGTATTTTAAATCAGCGCTCTAGAGTCTAGTAAGTGTTCATTTCTCCTCCATAACCATGTGTTATTCTAGAAAGATCCGTGTAAATCTGGAAGGCACTAGACATGTCTTTCCAGGGGTTAAGATATGGGTGACAGAACAGTGTATCCAAAAGGTAACATTTCGGTCGCTCTTATATCTTCTGTGACAATTTTGGGCACAGCACATTCAGCAAAAATTTATCTTTCAGAAAATCTCTCAAGATTTGTCATGGGGTCAGAAATAGCGAGGTGATCCCGGCCCTTAAGGAATTTCTGCCTTCCTGTAAATAGGAAAATAAGACCAACACATCCGAAGAAGAGCAAGTGAAATCCTTTAGAACCATATGAACTTCTGGATTATGCAGAAAGGTTCTTCATGTTTCAGAAAGAGGGAGACCATTTGGAGCTGATTGGGTTGAAGAGGCCCCGAGAAGACACGGGACACCAGCCAAGTTTTAGGGAGCCGGTTGGCATTTAAGTGGACAGCTGGGCCAGGCCATTCCAGGCAAAGGTTACGACACCAAGGGCTACGTGTCTTCACGGGCCAGCTAAGCAAGCGACAGACCCGTCCAGGGGTTGCATGGAGGAGGGGTGAGACGTGGCCTGAGGCAGCCCATCCGCCAGGGGTCACTGTCTTCTGTTCTTGGGGGGAGGTCAGACGTGAAGGCACTAGGCATCTGTGGGCAACAGGTCAGGTGACGAGAACGGAACAGACTCAGGTCTCAGCTTCCACCTGTGAGATCAAAGAATATAAGGTGACTGGACAGGCTATTTTTAGGGGGGGCTGCTCCCCAAGATAAACATAACTTCTCTTCTGAATAAGGTGGTCCACTTTGTGCCAGAAGGTAGCCGGTGTCCCCGAAAATTTTCACGTAAACACTTCCAAAGAGAGATCTCATTCAGGCAAAGGGAGAACAGCCCCCTTGTATATGTTAGGAATGTTGAAAATAGCCATGTCGTTAAAACGAAATGGTTTCTCTTGTTTCGTGGGGGAGGGGGAGGGGGGTTATGTAAGAGCCGTTCTGTGTCTCAGTGTAGCTCAGCTGTATGTGTTTAATTTTTGTCTAATTCATACTCTGTTCTGCGCATTAAATGTCCCCCTTTGCCACTGACACACACCAGCATGTTAGCTTGAACACTGAGAGCCCTGAGATCAGGTCCTGGGGGCCGGACGGCCGGGCTCTGAGCCCCTGACGCCAGCCAGCTGCCTGGCCAGTTCGCAGTCAGAGCAGAGAGACCACCAGCACCAAAGGAATCACTGGGCTCAACCCAGGGGACCCGCTGTGTGGTCGCGATTCCACATCCCCACGGACAGAGCAGCTTAAATGTTTCCTGGGACACTTTTCCGTAGACAAAGTCAGCACGGGCAAAGATTACGGGCTTACCTACACTGCAAGTATGTTTATGTTTGTATGAAAGCTTGTGAAAAATGTGAAGTCCAGAAACAGGGACGGTTATCCTACTTTATTTGATATCAGGGTGAAGTTTGAGTATCACATATATCAAGGCATTAAGAACTGATTATAAGCCATTTGATTAAACTCCCCCCAGTACGTAACAGAAACATGGTAAGGTTTTTTAGCCCTTATGTCTCAAAAGTATGACGAGAATACAAATACTTTCTTGAGTAAACCGGAGGGCAGCTCCCAGCGCCGAGTTTTGCGCTATGGGATTCTGTCATTTCAACTGACTCTAAGGTTTCAGAGAGTCAGTAAATGAAACTGAAGTGTCGACTTCGGAGTCTCAACTCCCGTCTGCATGAAATTTCAGGTTATAAGTGTGCTTTACATATTAGAATAAGTAGAATTATGTGAACTATTGAAGTGATCAATTTAGAAATGCAGAAGCAAGTTGGAAACTGCTACACATAGTGTTTCTTTGTTCGGATGAATGTGATCGTGCATAGAAGTCAAACATCGGTTGAGGCAAAAAAAAAAAAAAAATACTTGATTTGATAAGGAAAGTAAATTTTTTTTGCCCATCCCCCACCCACCTCCCCTCTGACAACCACACATTCATTTTGTTTGTCTGTTTTGTTGTTGTTTGCTGGTGTGTTTTCTTAGATTCTAAATATAAGTAAATCATATGGTATTTTTCTTTTTCTGTCAGACTTACCTTGCTCAGCATCATGTCCTATAGGTCAGTCCTTGCTGTAAATGGCAAGATCTCATTCTTTTTTAGGACTCACATTCCAGTGTGTGTGTGTGTGTGTGTGTGTGTACACACCCCTGTACACACACCACATCTTCTGTATTCATTCATCTACTGCACGCTTAGGCTGCTTTCTTATCTTGGCTATTAATAATGCAGTAAACACAAGGGTGCATGTATCTTTTAGCATGTTTTTATTTACTCTGGGTAAATACCAGTAGTAGAACTACTGGATCACATGGTATTTCTCCCATTATGAGGACCCTCCTCTCTCTTTTCTACAGTGGCTGTACCAGTTTGTAGTCCCACCAACAGTCATGCTCATGGGTTCCTTTTTACCCACATCA
>JAQQSY010001865.1:0-14071 GCA_028646535.1 Procyon lotor
AAATATTGGTGAACGATGACAACTTCCCTAGAAAGATCCTAAGTGACCAGTAGCCTATCCCTGCATGTACTACTGTGAGACAATTCTGGAGAAACCTGAGGAGGCTGCAATCACACGCAGCTGAGGAGCTTTAAAGCAGGATCACTCTATGGAGCACCTGGGTGGCTCAGTCAGTTAAGCAGCCAGCTCTTGATTTTGGCTCAGGTAAGGATCTCAGGGTCCTGGGATGGAGCCCGGGGTTGGGACTCCATGCTCAGCGGGGAGTCTGCTTGAGGATTTCTCTTCCACTCCCTCTGCCCCTCCCTCGGCTCACACTTTTTCTCTCTCTCTAAAATAAATAAATAAATCTTTAAAAAATAAATAAATAAAGTTGGACCCTTCTAGGGGAAAGATTAGCAGCCGAAATAGAGATTTAAGACTTTAATCAAGAAGCAGACTAAGTTCATCTACTTCACAATGTCACCTCCATAGTACTACTCCCACACTATTAAACTGTGTAAGTAAATAATGAACCCTTAAGTCTCAGATGTCTGGAAAATGCAAAAGTATAATATTAATATAAACCTATGGAGTATATCTAAGAAGCTCATTTGTGGTCTGTCTTCAAGGTATTCAGTAGTTAAGGATTCAAATATTTAAGGATTAAAGGAATAGTTTCTTTGCTGTAAAATTCCTTCTTTTAATATTTATAGGATTATATTCAATGTAATGAAAAGGAATTTCTTTTCATCTATTATACCTCTGAAATAGTAATTGATGGAAAATGTTACATATACACACACAAACACACAGTTCTACTCATTCACAGATGATATATTTGAGTCACATTAGAAAGCAAACACCCCTCCTCCCTCAAAAAAGAAAGCAAATACCCTAAATGCTGTACCGTATCTTTGATAGATAGAAAATCATAGTAAACAGAGCTTTACTTACAAGGACTTATTAGGAAGTCAAGCTTGACTTACAAGGCTTGACTCCCTAATAAAGGGAGATTAACAACAAGAGCTTTTATTCTAAAATTGGATACATAAAAACGGACATCCTAAGCTAGGGATGCAAAATGTATAACCAGGACCCCTAAATTAGGAACCACAAATTTACAGGATTTCTTAGCCACATATGCACATTAGAATATAAGTTACATGCAAACACATGTCTATAACTGTTCACAAATGGTCAAATAAATCACAACCAAATTTTAAAAAACACTTTAAGATCTGTTGAATTTACTTGGAATTACAATATAGTATAAAAACATATTATAACTATCAAGTTACCAATCACTTCAAATAGACAAAATATCATGAATGAATCATGTATCAAAATATATCATAAATAAAATCTTTAAAAAGGGGGGGGCGCCTGGGTGGCTCAGTGGGTTAAAGCCTCTGCCTTCGGCTCAGGTCATGATCTCAGGGTTCTGGGATCGAGCCCCGCATCGGGCTCTCTGCTCAGCAGGGAGCCTGCTTCCCTTTCTCTCTCTGCCTGCCTCTCTGCCTACTTGTGATCTCTCTGTCAAATAAATAAAATCTTTAAAATATATATATATTGATATGGGTCACATACACAAATTATCTGGGAAATGCCTAAAATGAAGAAATATGGAACATGTTGTATAGCTCACCTGAGAGTTACTTTTAGAAATAAAAGTATTTAAAACAATATTATTTGTTTCTTATTCTTAGGATACCCAAGGCAAAATACAATGATTCATTATGAAATGTGCTCAGATGGCAAAGATTGCTCAATAAAGAAATGAAATTTAACATTGACTATTTTTTTCTGAAATCTTCAGTATTAGTCTATGTGCCTAATTCCTATCCTCAACTATCCAAAGTATTTGGCAGGCAAAATGTACAATTTCAGATGGATCCTGTGTAATTAACTAATTTCACTACTCATTACCAGTGGACCAAATACCACTTAGAATTGCCCCATCAATTGATATTGAGCCTATATCAACCATACTATATTGCACAAAAGCTGATCAACCAAGAATGGCAGGGAAAAAATGAATCTTTTTCAAAGAAAAGACTTTTGGAATAAGGAAACAATAAGATTATTCATTTACTGGTGCAGAGATGAGAATTTAAAATAGGAGAACACGAGGTTATAATAAAACTGGTTTCCAGTGGGAGAAAGGCCCTTCTACTTGTGGAAATGAATCTCTCTAATATGAATTTACTAACTACAAAACTTCTCAAATTTTTGCAAAATCATTTGGAAAACCATTGTGATATGGGTACTAATTTTTGAATTCAATATTGCTTCATAATAGGACATAAAAGTCTTCACTTTTTTTATATAGTCATGATCAAGTGAGAAAATATGCCCAAGTCTTTCAATTAACAATCGCCTTGCCCCATTCCATCCCCTAAAACATAAAACTGATCATCATCTTTAATTCTACAATATAGTTGTTAAAAACCCAGACCTTGGTAGTTTTGAATCCCTGCTCTACACTTGCTAGTCCTTAGGCCTTAAGGACTCCTTAAATGGAGCTTATTATAGTACTTAACTCATTTGGTAATTTCAAGTGTTAATTCATTCTCCACTACCTCACGCAAATGTTTAAACTTCATCCAGCATTAAATTGAATGAATTTAAACATTCATTCAGCAGTCACTCTTTGCCCCATATACACAATCCCAGCATGTTAGCCACACCATATTAACTAGTCCACAATATAAAAGATTCTTCCTTCTTTGCCTTCAGCACCCTCATTCATCCAAGCTCATCTCTGTCACCGTGAAGCCAGCTTTGGTTTCTCCTAGCAGAATCTACTTTTTCCTTCTCCTGGCAATTGTTGGAGATCAAAGTTTAGAAAGAAAAGGTATGGGCCTAATTTTCAGCTTTTTCTTGTCTTCATTTTATTCAATCTTTTTTTACTATGGTGGCAAAATACTGTGTCAAAAATACAGGACCCGTACTCATTAGCTTTAGTTTTTTAGGGAAACCACTATTGACATTATGATTATTATAGTCAGAAAACCATTTCAGTTATCAGAGATCAGGAATGTAGCGAAAGGAAGAAAATGGGAGGGTACGACTATTGATAGAACTATGTTGTATGATAGCTTTGTGTTGTATGATAAGCTTGACTTAGATTATCTTATCTTTGCATTTTGGGTCTCCCATCTATTAACTGGTCCCCAAAGGAAATAAACTAGTAAACCTTTTTTTTCCTCAAATGGAATGAACAAAAGAATATCAAGATAGGGGCATAATTTTCTTCATTAAATCCTTGACTGAAAAGTATTTTATTCTGGTAAAAACAATACAGGATAAAGAAAATGTCTCTTTGATTTAATTTGTAGGCCAAGATTTAAAGATGAGTTTACCTTTTTTGTTAAAGTTTTAAATTTATGAATTCCTGAAAAATCACTGAAATATAACTAGATTGATTTATTTTGTGCAGTGTAACATAATCAGAAATTTCTGTATTTACATGTAATTCAAAAGTAATTAAATATTTGATGAGTGTTAATTATGCACCTAATTGCATTACATAAATTTAACGTCTTACATGATTAGTGATAGATTACTGAATAACATATAAATGAGATTCAACACAACACATTTTTAGTTCCTATTTGATTCAAGAAAAAGTCCTTGATAACATGGGAGAACACAAATATATATAAGATGATAATTTGTCCTTCAACAAGCTTATAAGAAAATGATAAGAAATATATACATAGGGGCACCTGAGTGGCTCAGTTGGTTAAGTGAATGACTCTTGATTTCAGTTCAGGTCATGATCTCTGGGTCATAAGATCAAATGCTGTGTCAGGTTCGCACTAAGCATGAAACCTGCTTCAGATGCTCTCTTTCCCTCTCCCTTGCCGCTCCCACCACTGCTCACATGCTCACTCTATCTCTCAAAATGAATAAATAAATATACATTTATAATATATATATATTTTAAAATAATATAAAAAGATGTAACTCAGAAATAGAGGTGTAAAGGAAGAAAATAATTATTCTGCGAGGAGGTAAGGTAACACTAATGGATGGGAAAAGTGGGCATTCTATTTCTATGTGGAAGAAAATCACTAGCAAATGGTGGAGATGGGAAGGCTCCAATTTGGGGTAATCTAAAAGGCCTTAAACAGAAGAAGAGAATAATATTCCTGAGGTTTTACTTTTACATTCTCAGACTGTAGAAAAATAGAAATACTCGCTAAAAATATGGAAAACAATAGTCTCTCACTAAATAGGTTCTTTACGTCTCAGTGACTTAGGGAAATATTTAACCTGTAAGTAGCAATGTGAACTATAATAGGTATAATGTTAGGCAACAAAGAAATATGAAAGGTAGAAGTCCAAACATTCTACACCATATACAAAATTATCTCAAAATGAATCAGAGACCTAAAGGTAAGACCCAAAACTATAAATTAGAAGGAAATATAGGGAAAAGCTTTATGACACTGGACTTAATGAGGATTTCCTGGATATGAAACCAAAAGCACAGGCAGCAAAAAGTAAAACTAGACAAATTGGACTACATAAAAATTAAAATTTTCTGTGTTTTAAAGAAAAAAATCAACGGAGTGAAAAGCCAACAAATGTAATGGGAGAAAAATATTTCTAAATCATGTATCTGATATGGGGTTAATATCTAGAATATATAAAGGATTCATATAACTCAACAACAACAACAAAATACCCAATTAAATACCCAATGGGCAAAGGACTTGAACAGACATTTCTCCAAAAATGATGAACAAATGATCAACAAGCATATGAGAAGATGCTCAATATCACTAAATATTGGGAAAATGCAAGTCAAAACCGTAATGAGATATCACCTCACACCCACTGGATGACTCCTTATCAAAAACAAACAAATAAAATAACAGAAAATCATAAGTTTTAGCAACCGTGTGGAGAAATTGGAACCCTTGTGCACCCTTGGTAAAATTGTAAAATTGTGAATTGCTATGGCAAACAGTACGGCAGTTCTTTGAAAAATTAAAAATGGAATCACTTCATGATCCAGCAATCCACTTATGGCTATATATTTAAAAAGACTTGAAAGCGAGATTTCAAAGAAATCTTGAATTTATAATATATATAAACATGCATATATATAATATATATTATAAATTATAATATATATAAACATGAATATATAAACATGCATACTCATGTTTATAACAGCACCATTTACCATAGCCAAGAGATAAAAGCAACCATGTCCATCAACAGATGATTGGATAAACAAAATGCAGTACATACATATAATGGAGTATTATAACCTTAAAAAGAAAGGAAAGTCTAACATGCTACAACATGGATGAACCTTGGAGATATTATGCTATGAAATAAACCAGTCACAAAAAGACAAATGCTGCATGACTTCACTTACATGTGCTCTCTAGAGTAGTCCTATTCACAGAAACAGAAGATAGAATGGTGCTTGTTACAGGACAGGGTAGGGAGCAAATGGGAGAGTTGCTTAATGTGTATAAAGTTTGTTTTCCAAGATGAAAAGGTTTTGAATGTTGGTTACATAATAATGTGAATATACTTAACATTATTGAACTGCATACTTAGAAATGGTTAAAATGGTAAATTCTATGTTAAGCTTTTTTTTTAGCAAGAAAAAACTATTTTTAAAAATTTTAGTAAAAAACAATCCAGTTGTTGGTAGTATTGCCTTGACTGGAAATTGATCAGTCTGGTCAAAATTATTAAAATAATAGCATATCATCTTTAGCTACTAAACTTTCTTCTCTTTATTATCATCTAGTTATTAATAGGACATGCTACTTTTAGAGGTTTACCATTAATTTATTCTTATATTTGCAGAAGATACAACAACGGTCCTATCTGAAAAAAAAATTATTAAATCTTTAAAAAGTGCAGGCATCAATTGTGAAAAAAGCGGGACCAGGGTGGACCATGAATCAAGAATCAAGGTGAGCAAGAGTAACTGAAGGAGCACTTTGTTATTTTTATTGTGCCTGTAGAAATTGACCCCACCTATCCATTCATTCATCATGGAGTTCCAGAATCAGCACAGTGTTGACACTCTCATACTGTCCTTTCAACAGGTTTGCTGGGAAACAGACCCTGGAACCCATCTGTCTTATCAAGGCCTCCTACATACTTGCCACTTCTTGTTTATTTTGTCAATTTCTTGTTCATTCTGTCAGCAGAATATCCACTCAGTTCAAGTCTTTTAGGACTCTATTATGACAAAGGGTAGGAAACTTAACACAGCCCAGAAGCAAGACCATACATGTATATCGTTGTACTTCTGGCAGTCCTTCTTGATAGTAATAGAAAAAAATGCATTTGCCAGATCAAGAGCTGCATACCACATACCTAAGGCCACGTTAACCTGCTCTGAGAAGATTCCATTTCTAACAGAGCAGTTGCAATTGATGCTACCACTTGGCTGAGTTTGCAGTCATCCACTACCATTCTCTACAATTTGACAATTTCTGCAATGGCCAGACTGGTTCATACTTTAGGTCTTTAAAGATGACACTAGAGGCGCCTGGGTGGCACAGTCATTTGGGTATCTGACTCTTGATTTCAGCTCAGGTCATGATCTCAGAGTCATGGGATCAGGCCCTGCACTGGGCCTCGTGATCAGCAAGGAGTTTGTTTCGGATTCTCTTTCTCCCTTTGACCCTCCCTTCACTCATGCTCTCTCGTTCTCTCTCAAATCAATCAATCAATCAATCAATCAAATAAAGATGACACCAATCTCTGCCATTTTCTGTCACATGCAATACTGATTTTCATATACTCTCATGGCCAAGGCAAGTTAGTTTGAGAGCCTTCTCTCCCACTACAATAGCTCTTAGCCCCATAGGCTAGGACACCAATGTGAAGGTCCTGCCAGTTACCAAGTAGGTGTGTCTATTGGTACTGTTCAGGAGGCAGGAAAATAATGAATGAGTGAGTCAGGTTGCTCAGCAAACAGACTGGAGTAGAGATTTGTGTTCAGAGAGTTGACTGAGGAAAGCGGTCAGCAGTAACACCTGTGCAGAAATACAGGCAGCAGCATTTGGTAGAAGTTTAATTGTGGTACAGTTGTTAATAAAAGGCTCCACTGATTCCAGGGGGAGCTTTGAGGCTGAGACCACCCTTCAGGGTCCTTATACTCCTTCACTGATCATTCATTGAATTCCATGTGCCACAGAGGAGGCAGCTCCCATGGCAAGAGATAGCTCCTTTCAGCAGAAGGTAATTTCCGGGGATGAGCTCAGCTGTGGGCAAGGGCAGGCAACACCCATGGCAACAGAGGAAATAAGCATCACAACCCTTAAGAAGGGGTTTTGGTGGCTCCTGGTAACATCCACTACTGAAGTTGCCAAATTTGGCAAATAAAAAGTAATGCATAAAAATATTGCATGGCATACCTATACTAAAAAGATACTCTTAATTTGCCTAAAATTCAAAAATAACTGAGCATTGTCTATTTTATCTCGCCACTCTGTCCACTACACATGTATTAAAGGGCAAGTAGATGAAAGAATTTCAAGGGTATTAATGCATTTCTCCTTTTGTAATCTTATACTTTGTATAGTACTAATCCCACACAGTCATGAGAGACCAAAAATAAGAATTGGTTAACCTCAACAATTTTTGCTCCTCTCATCAATCCTGACTTGGTCTAATTACAGGGATTCAAATGCTGCACACTACATTTTACCATAGGAAGCAGAAATAGGCTTAGAAAGAACACTAGCAGTTTTAAGGAGGGCAGATTGTGGGGAAGAGAGCACACAGTATACAGACAGGGAAAGAATTGGAGCAGTGGCAGTAGGAATGAAAGGGAAGAAATGAGAGGAGACACCCCTGAGACAGATTCAAAGAATTTACTAAGTGTATGATACAGAAATACAGGAGGTGAACTGAATCTAACCAAATTGTATGTTCTTGATTTTAAGTAATAGGAAAAAAAGAGAGGATATGGTAAAGATACATGTAAAACAAAAACATAAATAGGCTTGAAGGGAGAAATTAAACATTTGACACACTATTCACTCGAATGCATAATATATGTGAATGCATTAACTAATATACTATACCAAGCTGTTGATATTGGTCAAGTGATCATTTTCCATTAAACATATTTTACCTGAGACTTCACAGATATTTTTAATCACTTGGCGCTTCTACAAGCGGTGCACAGGATGTTAAATTATACTGGGAATTCTATTTCCTATTAATAATTCTTATAGATCCATTAGTCCTGTGAACACTAGTTTTCAAATTTAAAATCTTAATTGAAGGAAGAGTTTATAAAATGTGTGTTTTTCTTCAACAGCAATGCCTAACTCTATTTTATTAAAAATAAATATCTATCTGTATGTTTTATTGCCATTACTAAACAGTTCTTAAAATGTGGAACTCTGGTCTTTTTCCTTACTTACAAAAAAGAAGAAACTACTGCCCACGGTAGTGGAGTCACCCCCAGCAATACTGTCTTTCTAACTGGCACTCTCCCCTCTACCCATTTTAAATTATGCTGCCAGTTGATTTTTCCTGAATCATGATATTCAACACATTGTCCCTGCATTATTTTCTGAATCAGAGTAATGAATCCAGGAACCACTAACAGATCTATTAATTCTTTGTGTGCAACACAGCAGAATCCCATATAGCATCCTCAGATGCTAGGGTGTTTATCTACTTAATATGGCCTGGGAGCAGAACAAATACTGAGAAAGTCAAATACGTTTTTCTTATTTTAGTTCAAAATTCTAAAATGTAGAAATTCTAAAGGTAATGTTACATTTGCATTCTACGGTGTTAATTTTAATCACCAGTGACTTAGCCACAATTACTCACTTTTGGGACTAAAATGCCCACTATAGACATCAATAAACAGAACAAACTCTGACTTATCCAGTTGTGTTTGCCAATCAGAAATCTCTTTTAATAACCATCACACACCCTCACCTGAAAACCATGCCCAGCAAAAGAAAATGTTTGTAATACACATTGATATAATAATTAAAATAAACATATTTAATCCTATTTTTGTACTACATATTTTCCAACCAAAGGGAACATTCAGTATTTTATTGTAATTATTTATAAATTGTCCACTGTTAGCTTTCAATTATCTGGTTGCAGATTATCTATCACAATCATTAAACCCAAGATGGCTTTTTCCTGCAATTTTTTAGACTGTTTTTAGACTAACTTCTTGCTTTATTGGGTTTTCTTACAGGTGTTTACTGAATACAAGCATAGCTTAAGCCATGACATGACTTAAGTAAGAAGGTAAATATGCTGCTGCTGGGAAAAAAATGTAATATAATAGCATTTCAAATACAAGGAGAAATTATCTTTATAGTCTCCATTATCAGTTTAGAATTTTCAAGTTTCTGCTCCCTTCAATTTGTGTAATGACTATGGATAGCATAGCAAATCACTACGCCCAACTAGTAAGTACAACCTTCTTAGACCTGCATATTTTCTGTGCACCAAGCAAAACATCAAGTACTGAGTAGGTATAGTTGTTGAAAGTTTACTCTAAATATTGTATCAATTCGTCTGTTGTTTAATTGTTGTAGCTAAAGACCTAAGAACTATCTTTTCACTGTAATTTAATTAGTTACCTGACAAATCTTAGGGGGAATACTCCTTACTTCTCAGCTGTGGATTATTAAGAACTCTCTCTGATTATTTTTAATTACAATTACCTGGGTTTTACTTTTTAACCAAAAGATGAAAAAATATCACATACCTTGTATCCCACTAATAGTAATTTCTGGTTAAAAATTAAAATGAAGTAATAATCTGTATATGTTAAATTGTGGTTCAGTAATAACTGTCAAGACTTATGTAAGTCCTATGCCAGGTACTATTCTAAAATTTTTTCCCTTAGTTCTTATAAAAACTTTATGAAATATTTCATATTTCATATCATATCCACAACCCACCACCACCACCATTACTCTGATATTAACTTTTGCAATTCATATGAAATATTTCATATTTATGAAAAACTTTATGAAATAATAATGAAATTGTTATCTTTATTTTATTTTTTAAATTTAAATATTTTTTTTGAGTATAGTTGGCACGCAGTATTACATTAGTTTCGGTAATTATAACATAATGATTGGACAAATTTATACATTATGCTATCCTCACAAGTATAGCTACCATCTGTCATCATACAATGCTATTATGATATCATTGACTATACTCCCCATTCTGCAGCTTTTATTCCTGTGACTTACTCATTCTATAACTGGAAGCCTATATCCATCACTTCCCTTTACCCATTTTGCCCCTTCCACAAACATCAGTTTATTCTCTGTACCTAGATTTCTGATTCTGCTTTTTGTTTGCTTGTTTATTCATTTGTTTTTTTAGATGCCACATATGAGTGAAAACGTATTTAGTCTGACCTACTTCACTTTTTACCCGCTAGGTCCATCCACACTGTCACAAATGGAACGATCCTATTCTTTTTGATGCCTGTGTAATATTCGTGTGTGTGTGAGTGTGTCTGTGTGTGTGATATCTTCCTTATCTTCCTTATCCATTCGTGTATCAATGAACAGGTTATATCTTGGCCACTGTTAACCCTATCTTAACAACTGAGAAAACTGAGGTGCAGAGAAATTAACTGGCTGAAGTCTCCATAGCACATAAGGGGCAAACTGGTATTTGAATCCAGGGCAGTTTGGTTTCAGATCCCATACACTTAGATCATACCATCCCCCAGTTGACTTATCTGACCTTCTTATTGAAAAGAACACACATAAATGGTGCCTCCACCTCTCTCTCATATATATCTAAGTAAAACTTGAATGTCAGTTGTCTTTAACTCTCTTCCAGTGGCAGCCTGGTCTGACAACACAGGCTGGATTAGATGCCCTTCCTATCCTATTCACCCCTCTCATATATCACCTAATATGCTGGTCTGTCATAACTTTCTTCAACTGATGGTAATTCCTGAAACAATGATTATTGAAAGACCTGCACACAACACAGTGCCTGGAATATAGTAGAGGCTCAATAAATGTCTGTTGGATGAATGGATACTTCTCACTGTTTGTAAGTCTTCCTGTTGGCAGTTCAGGCTGCATTAAAGCAATCATATCCACAACCCACCACCACCACCATTACTCTGATATTAACTTTTGCAATTCTCCATATTGTAACAAATTTTGTATTTCTCCTTGAAATACCTTAGGGAAGCATGACAAAAACTATCCCAAGGGGAGAAGAAAGGTCTTACCTTCTAAATCTTCTTTCTCAAAATGTGTTTTGAGAATAGAACGAGTTCCACCTCTATCCACAACTGCCTCTTCATCATTTCTCTGTAGAATGGGAAGAAAGAAGATTAAATGATTTTACAGTAGTTCCTCTTTATCCATGGGGATACTTTCCAAGAACCCTGTGAATGCCTGAAATCACAGGTAATACCAAACCCTATATAAACTACGTTTTTTGCTATACATACATACCTATGATAAAGTATAATTTTTAAATTAGGTGCAGTAAGAGGTAAACAATAATAATAATGAACTAGAACAATTATAACAATATGGTGTAATAACAGTTACATGAACATGGTCTATCTCACTCCCAAATTTCTTACCGTGCTACACTCATCCTTTTTATATGATATGGGATGATAAAATGCCTATGTGATGAGATGAAGTGAAGTGAAAAATGTAGTCACTGTGACATAGCCTTAGGCTACTATGGACCTTCTGATGGGATGTCGAAAGGAAGATCATCTGCTTCCTAAACATGACTGACCTCAGGTCAATGAAACCATGAAGAGCAAAACCACAGATAAGATATAGTATACATATTCTCTTAATTTCAGAGAGTAAACAATAATATAATCTAATATTCAGGAGTTTAATTCAATCACTTAAACCTACTTGTACACAACTATTCTTTTTGATTATCAAGTGTTAGTTTAAAAAGAAAAAGACTAAAATTAAATTGACCACATATTCAGAAAAGGAATGTCATTTGATTTTCCAGTTGCCATCATTTGGTAGTGAGATGAAAAATAGAAAACGATTGTCCTGACAATTTAGTAACATGCATTTTTATCTCTGAGAAAGAATTCTTGTTAACAAGATGACATTTTGAACTATACAAGGAAAATATGGAAATTATTAGTATTAACACTACTAATGCTATGGCAAGGTGAAATGATTCCACTGCCATTTAAAATGAGGTTGGGGAGATTTAATCCCTTGAAAGCAATTAGTAGTAATTATTAGGTAAACTACAATTCTAATTGCTTTGCTTCAATATAACGAATTTTATTCAAACTAAACTTTTAATTATAATCATACACATTAAAACTTCATTTAGGTTGTATGTATATACAAATATGTTATATATATATACTTTTTTTTTTACTTATTTAGAATGGCTGGGTGGAGACTCTCTTCTTAACATTGTACACATGCTCAAAATAATACACTCACTCATTTGGTACTCAATAAAATAATGAGGGAGAGATAAGTATAATCCATTTAACCATGCAGAAATGAAAAAATACAGAATACTGAACAAAGTGAAATACTGATTATTTCCAATTTTTTTTTATTGTGAGCACTTATGTAAAAATTGCCTTAAAAGTTAACACTGAACACAAAGGAGAAATGAAAAGGTAGACTAAAGATAAATGAATCTTCCAACATCTATTTCTGAGCGTGTTCTAGTATTTGACTAGTAGAAAAATTATAGATTTCTGTTTCTTCTTTGAAAGCTTTTTAATTCCCAGAAATAATCTTGATAAAGATTTGGCCTCCGTGCCTTACAAATCAGTACTGTCAACTGTAGGATTACTGACTACAGACATATTTCAACTTGGAAATATCAGTTCTTATGTGCTTCACATGCAGCAAAACATACAGTAGAATAACTTGGTTTATAACCTGTAGTCCTGTGTCTTTCAGACAACATGGGCTGAAACAGGTCAGGGAAAAGTGTCTGAAATCAGAGTGAAAAAACTTAGACTACAAACAAAAGAATAAATTAAAATTAAGATAGAACTCAGAGCCTACTGCTCTTGTGTTTGGCAAAGTTTTAAAACTCTCTTGGTCTGAGCAAAATACCAATAGGAAAAACTAAAGAATTATATATTTATAAAATTTTCCTGAGCCAGACAAATGCAAGTTTCAGCCTCTTTAGAATTTGTTCTTAATACATTTACAAATCACATTTATCCTCTGTGCAGGACATATTCAAATATATGTCACATTGGACATATATTTGGAGTGTTATTTGGAAGAACATCAAAAGCTAAGTCATGCACCCATGTTCAGAGGTCAGAAGAAGCATGATTCCATTATATCTCACAATGGGAGTCTCTCTTTTTTTTTTTTTAAGTTGTTTTTTTTTTTAAAGATTTTATTTATTTGATAGAGAGAAACACAGCGAGAGAGGGAACACCAGCAGAGAGAATGGGTAGTGGGAGAAGCAGGCTTCCTGCTGAGCAAGGAGCCCGATGCGGGGCTCAATCCCAGAACCCTGGGATCATGACCTGAGCCGAAGGCAGACGCTTAACGACCGAGCCATCCAGGCGCCCCACAATGGGAGTCTCTTAAAACAACAGCAAAATCCACTTAACCATGCAGGAATGAAAAAACACAGAATACCGAACAAAGTGAAATATTATTTAAATTTTTTTTATTGTGAGCACCTATGTAAAAATTGCCTTAAAAGTGAACACTGAACACAAAGGAGAAACGAAAAGGTAGACTAAATGCAAATGGAAAAGTTTAATTAGAATATAAGATATTTCCCCTTATAAGATAAAATATTTAATTCTTATTTCAAGGGTCTGAATCAATTTTCAAGTGATACAAAATGGTTTTTCTCCTTATTTTAATATAGCATATAAACTCTTCACACACAAAAGATAATTCTACTGAGTAGTTACTGTTAGGATATCAAGATAAAATGAAACTTTGCAGCAGAAGTAGAAGTGGAATCTAAATAGAAATAGTTGATTATTTAACTACAATATGAATTACAAGTAGACGTGCCCTAATTTTAATATTTAATTGACCAAAAAAATACCCTTGAAACTAGAATAAGAATGTATCTC
>JAQQSY010001866.1:0-14069 GCA_028646535.1 Procyon lotor
CCCAAACCAGCAGATTCCTGCTGCGCGCGCCCGCACCGCTCCTCCCGGAGGAGGAAGGAGGGGGTGTCTCCGGAGCTGCCTCTCGTGGGGTCCCCGCTTGAGGTACGGCAGCCCTATATGGACTATATGTCTCAGTTCCTATAGTCCAAGGTAAGCCTATGCAGCGCTGCGCGGCTCCTTCTCTGCCGCTGGCTTCTCTGCCCCGATACCTGGGTGCTCTGCTGCACTTGGGCTCCCCTGGTCCCTCAGTGACCCCACGGGTCCTGAAATCACACTGAATTCCTGAATTTCCGTGAGGGCTGAACCTCCGGTTAGCCTCCAGAGCGATGTCCCTCAGTGGAGCGGACTAGAAGTTCCAGATTTTGTGCTCCGCGGCTCTGCGGCTGCTGGGAGCCGGCCCCTCCCCCCCTCCGTCTCTCTTCCCGTCGCTTTAAATTCACTTTTTCCACTCCTACCTTTCTGAAAGTGGTTGATTTTCTGCTCCTAGAATTGCTGTTCTTATTCTCTTCTCTCTGCTGTTGTGTTTGCTGGCTTTTAGAGTGGTTTTCAGCCTCTTTCTGGATCCCAGTGCTCTCCGTGCCTCCTACACCTCCGCCATCTTGCCTTGGTCTCTAGGAACTGAATTTCTGACCCAGCTCCCCCTTTCTTTACCTTATACTTTATTTGACTTTTATTCATATTAATATTTATCATTAATATCTATCATTACCTTCTAGAATGCATGCTCTCTAAAAGCTCTCTAATACAGTTTTGATTATTTTAACTTTAATGATAAAACTATTCTACCTTTATTACTCTTATTTTTCAGAATTTTCTTAACTATTCTTATTTTTCCATAGGAACTTTAGAAGCACTTTGTTTATTCCTTGTTGGTATTTTTGCTGAGGTCATATGAAATATATAGATTATTGGAGATCATATATCTTTATGGTATTGTGATCTTCAGGAATTTTTTCTAAATTTTGCTAGTTAGAAATGTCCTTTAGTATTTCTGAGATTTCCCTGTCTGTAAAATCACGAGAACAGATTATTTCAATGGCTTTTAATCTGGGATACATGAGTTTTAGGGGATCTCTGTGAATTACCTTAAATTATATGCAAAATTGTGTATATGTGTGTAATTTGTGCTGAATTGGAAGTGGGATGTATATGCTACAGGCTAATTTTTAGGGGAGCTTATCTTAGATGCTTTTCTGTTCTTTTGAAATATGTGGTTGAGTTATTTAAGTTGGCCTCTTCTTGCCCTCCTACCCCCCATTAAGTCTTAGTAATTTGCAAATGGACTGCCAAGAAGCCAAGAATCTCTGGTCCCTTTTTCTTTTCTCTTTTCTTTTCTTTTTCTTTTTCTTTCTTTCAGAGGGAGAGATGTGGGGAAGGGGCAGAGGGGGAGAGAGAGAATCTTACTTTCATTTATTAAAAAATTTTTTTTAAAAGATTTTATTTATTTATTTGACAGAGAGAGAAAGATCACAAGTAGGCAGAGAGGCAAACAGAGAGAGAGGAGGAAGCAGGCTCCCCGCTGAGCAGAGAGCCTGATGCGCAGCTAGATCCCAGGACCCTGAGATCATGACCTGAGCTGAAGGCAGAGGCTTTAACCCACTGAGCCACCCAGACACCCCTAAAAATTTTTTTAAAAAGATTTTCATTTATTAATTTGTGAGAGAGAAAGAGCACAAGTAGGGGAGAGGCAGAGGGAGAGGGAGAAGCAGACCCCTCCCTGAGATGGGAGCCTGACATGGAGCTGGATCCATGGAGATGATGACCTGAGCCGAAGGCAAATGCTTAACCATCTGAGCCACCCAGGTGCCCCCTTATTTTTATTTTTTATTTATTTTTACTTTTTATATATAGAGAGAGAGCGAGAGAGAGAGCGCTGTATCCGGGTGTTGGGAGGCGGGCAGAGGAATAGGGAGAGAGAGAAACCCAATCAGGCTCCAAGTACAGTGCAGAGCTCATCATGGTGCTCAATCTCACGGCCCTGAGATCATGACCTGTTGGATCAAAATCAACAGTCAGAGGTTTAAGTGACTGAGCCACCCAGGTGCCCCCTTGGTCCTTTTTCTTTCCTTGCTTCTCTCCCTTCTGGTTCCATCTGTTCCTTTCCCATCCTGTTTCCTCCCCTCTCCTTTCAGAGTCCCATAATTCTTTTAGTCATTTAAACTCAGTATCAGTGGAGTTATAAGGAGAGTTTCTGGGGTGCTGGTAATACTTTGTTTCTTGATCTAGTGGGTGGTCACATACCTGTGTTGTTTGTGATACTTCATGGAGCTTCATTATTTTTTGGGCAATTTTCCGTCAGTTATACTTCAATTTTTAAAAGCTAAGGTAAGATAAAATTTGGACAGGTAATTTTATTAACTGTTTCTGTAGTTCTGTTCAGCCTTTCTACTATTGCCCAAATATCCTGTTCACTAAGGAATATTTAGTCTTCTTAATCATTCAAAACTATTGGAGCCTGAATTGGTCTCCCTGCTCGGTGGAAGGCTGCTTCTCCCTCTCACACTGCCCTTGCTTGTGTTCCCTCTCTCGCTGTGTGTCTCTCTGTCAAATAAATAAAATCTTAAAAAAACAAAACTTTTGGCTTCTTTGAAGAAAGTATTTGTGATCCATGAGCTGCTGTTGTGAATGCATTACTCCTGCATTTTTGTTGTTGTTGTTGTTTTGAGTCTTAAACTAGTTGTCTAGAAAAGCCTCTCCCTGTTCACTTGGGGAGAGATCTTAAATACCTGTTTATATTCAGTTACATTTGTCAGACCCCTTCACAGTATACATACAGAACTTTGCATGTTCTGTAACTTAACCTAGCTCCTTCATTTCATTTGGTTTGGAACCTAAATATCACCTTTCCAGAAAGGCCTTCCATTTCAAACCCATTATATAAATCATGCCGTCAGATTATTTTTGTAGAGCTTATTATTCATATTTATTTTTTTTCTCTGTCTCTCCTCCCCCACCCTCCCAATAGGAAGTTAGCTCCATGAGAGAAAGGCCCTTGTATTCCTGGGGCCTAAGTGCCAGGCATATATTTGAAATGTTGAAAAGCAGCTGTTATTAAATGTGTGTCTGGTTCTTTTCTGTTGTTGTTCACAAGAAGTCTGGTTATTCTTTACCTGAAAGCCGTTGAAATCATTGTGGTGTTCTATTATTAGATTTAGTCTTTGTTACCTCAAGTCTTTAGTGAACACTTGCTGTGTAATATGTAAGATGCTTTAGTTTCCACACTATGTTCAACCTGGAATACAAAAACCAATATTTTTTGTTGATCTTATCATATGTTATACCCATATTGCATAGTCCTACATTATTTAAAGTTAGCTCACAAAGCTTGGCTCTTAAGTCTTTTGGCTATTAATTTTTTCAGTCAATAGCCATCTGATGTACTCCTGTAATCCCAGTCCCTAGGTTGCTTAGACCAATCTTGTGCCTTGGGCATAGTTCCAGGTTGAAATTTCATTCTTTGAGGCCACTTGATGCTCTGTTCAAATTGATCTTCACTCTCTGCCCAGTAGCACTTTTGAATTCATTTCGTTTCTACATGGAAAGTGTCTAAGAGAGCTTTCTGTGCCCTTATTTATCTAATCCTTTCTCTTTTCCTGCTTTTCAACTGTCCAGCTTTTCATTGCATCCTTTAGTGTCTATGCTCCCATTCTTCTGGCATTCCTTTCATCTGTTTTTTATCCTTCATATTTATGCTTCTACGTAGTGTAATTAAATTATCTTCGATCACACAAGCCAAGTTAAAAAAAAATTAATTTTAAAGCCTTTTATAGTAGAAACATTGCCTTGATTTTGGTTAGATTTTGTGTGTCACAGCTAAAGGAAGTTCTTTAATTCACATTTACCTTTATGAAGCAGGTGCTTGAGTCTGATGCCTTAGGCCGCTTGGCCATCCTGACACAACCATATTTACCTTTATTTTTATTTATTTTTGAAAAATTTATTTATTAGAGACAGCATAAGCAGGGGGAGGGGCAGAGAGTGAGGGAGAGAAGCAGATTCTTCACTGAGTGCAGAACCTGATGTGGGACTTAATCTCATCACCCTGAGATCATGACCTGAGCCAAAATCAAGAGTCAGACGATTAGCTGACTGAGCCATCCAGACACCTCACCATATCTACCTTTATTTTATTATATTTTATTTTATTTATTATTTTTTAAAGATTTTATTTATTTGACAGAGAGAGAGAGAGGGAACACAAACAGGGGGAGTGGGAGAGGGAGAAGTAAGCTTCCTACTGAGTAGTAGGGAGCCCGATATGGGGCTTGATCCCAGGACCCTTGGATCGTGACCTGAGCTGAAGGCAGATGTTTAATGACTGAGCCACCCAGGAACCCCCATATTTAACCCTTTATATATAAATATATGTTTATGTATATATAATACATATATATAATATAACCCTTTAAATGAAGGTTTGGACCTTAATATATATTACTTCTTAACCTGTTTCATAATATAATAGATGTTGAAACAATATTTGGAAGGGGCACAGAAGCAACTGAGGAGGCTGCTCAGAGCACACCCTTCTATCTGTCTGCCTTGAGGACTGAGGAGATTTGTGTCTCTGCACTGTAATCTATTGATCTAACATTTGGAAGTTCTACCTTAAGGCTGGATAGATTTAAGCAGTTGTGAACACTTTGAATGCTTTATTTTTTGTGTTTGTATATATTTTTCTTTTCTTTACTTTTTTTTTTTTTTAAAGATTTTATTTATTTATTTGACGCAGAGAGGGAGATCACAAGTAGGAGGCAGGCAGAGAGAGAGGCAGGCAGAGATAGGGAGGGGGAAAGAAGGCCCCCCCGCTGAGCAGAGAGCCTGATGCGGGGCTTAATCCCAGGACCTTGGGATCATGACCTGAGTCGAAGGCAGAGGCTCCAACCCACTGAGCCACCCAGGTGCCCCTGTATATATTTTTCTTAAGAAAGTTATAACTTTCATTAGATTCATGAAGCAGTCTGTGAACCCAGAAAGGTTAAGAATTAATGCTTTAAATTGTGGAATTGGAGCCAAATGAATGGCGTAACTTATCGTTTGCTTTTAGTGTGAATTTTTTCCTTTTGATTACAAAGTTATGCATATGTTTGTTATATACAATTCAAACATTATAGGTAGAGTTAATGTAGAAAGTAAAGTATGCTATATCATATTCCTGGTTAATCTCCACTAATTTGGTATACATGTATTTGGTATAAATATTTTTTTCTTACATGTATTAACATTTTCCTTCCTGTTCTTTCTCCAAAATTTTACTTATAAAGATACTATAATATATATACCATTATGCATTTTCTCACATAATTTACATAGATATGATTTTACTTCAGTACTTGTTAATCTACCTCATTGTTTTTTTTTTTTTTAAGATTATTTATTTATTTATTTGACAGAGAGAGAGAGAGAGAGATCACAAGTAAGCAGAGAGGTAGACAGAGAGAGAGGAGGAAGCAGGCTCCCTGCTGAGCAGAGAACCTGATGCGGGGCTCGATCCCAGGACCCTCAGATCATGACCTGAGCTGAAGGCAGAGGCTTTAACCCACTGAGCCACCCAGGCGCCCCTACCTCATTGTTTTTAACAAAGTATTTTATGTATCTACCATAATTTGGTTAACTTTTACTACTGAACACATGAGCTGTTTCTAGCTTTGTTTGGATTGCAAACTGTGCCATAATTAACATCTCTGTAGGTATAGTCTTGAAAATTTAATTTTCAAATACAGAGTAATTCTGTATAATAAATTCCTAGAAATAGAAATGTTAGAGTAGGGTATGAACATTTATTAAAGTTTTTTTTAACTAAGTTTTAATTTTAATTCCGGTATAGTTAACATATGGTGTCATATTAGTGTCAGGAGTAGAATGTGGTGATTCAACACTTCTATATAACTCACCCGGTGCTCATCACAAGGAGTATACTCTTTATTTATTTTTCCCAAATATGTTTATTTTATTTTTTCAGTGTTACAAGATTAATTGTTCATGCACCATACCCTGTGCTCCATGCAATACGTGCCCTCCTCAATACCCACCAGCAGGCTTGCCCAACACCCCACCTCCTCCCTTCCAAAACCCTCAGTTTGTTGCTCAGAGTCCACAGTCTCTCATGGCTCATCTCCCCCTCTGATTTCCCCCCATTCACCCTTCCTTTCCTTCTCACAATGCCCTCCATGTTTTTCCTTATGCTCCACACGTAAGTGAGACCATAAGATAATTGACTCTCTCCCCTTGACTTATTTCACTCTGCATAATCTCTTCCAGTCCTGTCCATGTTGATACAAAAGTTGGGTATTCATCCTTTCTGATGGAGGCATAATATTCCATAGTATATATGGACCATATCTTCTTTATCGATTCGTCTGTTGAAGGGCATCTTGGTTCTTTCCACAGTTTGGTGATTGTGGCCATTGCTGCTATGAACATTGGGGTGCATGTGGCCGTTCTTTGTACTGCATCTACTTCTTTGGGGTAAATACCCAGTAGTGCAACTGCAGGGTCATAAGGTAGCTCTATTTTTAATTTCTTGAGGAATCTCCACACTGTTTTTCAGAGTGGCTGCACCAACTTGCATTCCCACCAACAGTGTAAGAGGGTTCCCCTTTCTCCACATCCTCTCCAGCATTTGTTGCTTTTTTAAACCTAGAGTGGTCCTTCTACCACCTTTTTCCTCTTGACACTGACAGGTTGCAGAAATTGAGTCTGTTGTCCTATGTAATGGTCTACATTCATGATTTATTTGCTTTTTTGTGGTGTGTTTAACTTTTTCCTTTAGCTCCTATACTTCTTATAAATGGAAGTGAGCTCTTGAAACTTGGTGTCAAATTCAGCATTTTTGGTAAGAACACTTCCTAAATGGTACTGTGTGCTTCACAAACATCACAGTGTCTGATTTTTTTTTTTTAACTTTTAGTTATACTAAGATTGATAAGGAATGTGAGTGTCTGATCTCAAGTGGAAAATTTCCCCATAAGCCTTTCTCTAAAGCCATCACAAAACAGTCATTTTCTGGTTGCTCATATTTTTATTTTATTTTATTTTATTTTAAAAAATTCTAATGGACTCTCTGGCACTTTAGGGGATTCTTTCTTCTTTCTTTTTTCTTTTGTTCTCTCTCTGTTTTAAAAGATTTTTTTAATTTATTTGACAGAGAGAGAGCAGGAGAGTGCAAGCAGGGGGAGTGGCTAAGGGAGAGGGAGAAGCAGGCTCCTCACAGAGAAGGGAGTGCGATGCTGGGCTCCATCCCAGGACCCTGGGATCATGACTTGGGTCGAAGGCAGAAGCTTAACAGACTGAGCAACCCAGGCATCCGTCATTTTTTTTGTTTGTTTGTTTTGATTTTTTTTAAATTAACATATAATGTATTATTTGCCCCAGGGTACATGTCTGTGAGTCGTCAGGCTTACACATTTCACAGCACTTACCATAGCACATACCCTCCCCAATGTCCAGACGTCATTTTTTATTTTAATAAAATTCATTGCTTTGGTTATTAGGGAACTTGAGCATCTTTTCATGTTTATTGGCCATTCAGCAATTTTTTTATGACTTGTTCATGACCTTGGCTGATTTTTCTATTGAATTTTTTTTTTCTTATTTATTTTCAAGTGTTCATTATCAGAGATAAAATCTTTTATCTGTTTTATCTCTTGTAAATATTGTTTTCAGTTTGTAATTGTCTTCTGTATAGAAGCTTGATTTCTGTAGCTAATTTTTGTCTTACATTTATGACTTTTGGTTTAAAGTTTTACTTAGTTATGCCTTCTATACTTTGAGGCAATAAAGGAGGAATAGTTAATTTTTTCCTGGTAACTTTTTCACTTTTGATGTGTATGGAATATATTTTGTATATGGTGTAAGATAAGAATAAAATTTACTTCCTGCATAAAAATCAGTTGTCGTAAAGCAATTTATTGGAAGTGTTCTTCCTACCGCATTGAATTCATATGCCATATTTATATTAGATTCACAAATTTACATGTCTCTTTCTAGACTCCATTGTGATCCACTGATGATACTGTATTACCACAGATTTTTAATTATAATAGCTTTGTACTACATTTTAAGGTCTAAGTCACTATCAGTAATCATTTTTTTTCTGAGTTTTACTGATTTTTTTTTCACACATGTACTCTTCCATTGAAACTTCAGAATTAGTTTGTGATTAGTCTCATCGTGCTTTAACTGTAATGGCATTAAGCTTGGTGGAACTGACTTTTAAAGAACTTAAATTGGTTTTTCCATTTGAGAAGGTAGTTTTTCTCTATTCAGATCTTTTATGTTTTTTAGCTAAGATAATTTCTGCACTCTTCCTAATAAGTTTGTTTCTGGGCATTTTATGTTTAGTGTGGTTATTCTGTATTGCCACAAAATGTTTTATTTGTGATTATTTGGATTGTGAATACAGAGTAGTTTGCTTCATTTTTGTTCATGTATACCAATCATACTTTAAAATAAGTCTAAACAAGATTAGAAGGAATGTATATACTTATGTGTACTATTTAAACTTTTCAAATAAGTTCTAAGTATTTCTGTCATTTACATATTCATTAATACAGTAAGAAATAGTTAAGGAATAGAAAATGTGAATTCTTAGGAAATGATTAATTTCTACTTAATGGTTTTTAAGGAGTGGAAGTAATAAAGTAATATGTGAAAATAATAAATTGCAGTTAAAAAAATATTAAATCCTGTAATGAGATTTTCTTTTTGTATTCTAGTTGGCACCTAACTAGTGTGTGGTTTTTTATTAGGAGGAAATCCTCCTCAACCACATATTTAAAGACTGATTAAAACTAGTCTTTTAACTTGGCGCCTTAAGAATTGTAGAGGAGTGATAAATCAGCTTTGATACTGGCCTGTGTTCTGTTTATGGATATTGTATAGAGAGGTAATAAGTTCCTGGCAGATTAGACATCACTGTTAATTTTTTTTTCCTTTTCCTATTACAGGTTTTGCAAAAGGCATCAAATTAAATCAAGTTCAAATATTCCCTGTGTCCCCAAAGACTTATTGATGATGTCTGAATTTGTTCTTCCAAGATTTATTTTTTGTCTTATTCAGTATTTAAGAGAAGGCTATAATGAACCAGGTATGTTTAATCTACTTTTTGTTAGTACTCTTTTTAAGTTCCCAATTAACAGAGTTTAGCATTAATAACAGGGTGAATTTTTTTCAGATATCATTTTTTGCTTAACATGTTTCATGAGATGACTATGAAATAGAGACTAAATAAAAACATATGTTAGTATACATCAATTATATAACCTCATAGATACCCTGTAGTGGCACAGTTTGGGACTTTCTGCTCCTGGGATCACAGATGCTTAGGATCAAACTTACTTGGCCTTTTGCAGAAGAGGAAATAATCATTTTATGGGGTTAAAGTGACTTTACTTATGATTATATTATGATAGAATAGAATTAAGAAGTCCTGGAAATGTGTGAATTTAACTTAGAGTTTTTGAAGACCAATTATTATTTCACCATTTCTCTCTCTCCCTCTCTCTCTCTCTCTTTTTGTTTTTTGTAGATATCTCTATTTTTTATTCTTCTCCATATATAACAACTTAGGAGAGAGTCAAATTGCTCACTCTCATATTACAGGTAGAATGTATGGGGGTAAGCATCATGGTATTATTGAAAAGTAAAAAGAAACATGCAAATTATAGATATTCTTGCCTTTTAAGATTTAGTCACAATCTTGACTGATACTTTAGTTAAATATTTTGGAACTAGATATTATCTGTTAAAGTTGTCAGTCTTACATTGGGAATTAACAGATATCAATTAGTGTGGTATGAAACAAATTTATTAACTTTTATGATCTTTTACTTTTCTGATGATACTTGTATTTTTTATCATTTAAAGGACTGCATCTTGAATTACTTTTAGAGGTTTTAAATTATTTACATAAATAAACCCAGTTTGGAACTATGACACACATATTTATCTATCCCCCATCATTGAAATGTGAAGAAACATAGAGCATTTTCATCATTTTTAAAAGTACCATGTTATTCTTATTGTAAGCAAACACTTATACTTTTTATTTCTATATTTTAAGCAAAATGTACAATCCCTTGTTAACAACTTGCACCCCTCTCAGAGTATATGTCTTAAAATACAGGGAGACATTATTTTGATTCAGCCCCAAACTACTCACTCTTTGGAATGAAGGAACTAGAGACCAGCTGGGTTATCGAACTTGCCTTTGTGCTACTTCTCATATACTAGTTAACAGAGTTTTTGGAAATGTATATTTTTTTTTTATAAGAGTCCTATTTTAGAAAGGTAATAAGTAGAAATCATTTATTATGAGAACCTTAAAACTTACAATTATTTTGATGAGAGAGTAATTCATATAAAAGTGTATTACATTTATTTTTTTCTTTAGGGACTTTTAATAATTGTTAATAGATGACATAGGTACATAGCTTTGATGATTTTTTGTTACCATTATCTGAAAATACAAAGGAATGAATGGAAGCACTTTTTTGTCTTAAGATGATTGTCATGAACCTAGGTTCATGAACTTTCCTTTCTATATTACCACTTAATGCTGTACATTCATTTCTTCTTTCTATGCAAGAAAAATTACTACATTACTTGTGTAGGGATCACTTTAAAATTGAAGAACAGACTTGAAATTTTATAATCTGAGGTAATAGAAGCTCAGAGATTTTGTTGTTTGACAGATGCCTTAGGTTCCATTTCTCATTTCACCCTATAATCCTCAGATGAGTGTCAGAATTCATCTAGAGCCCTTGCAAATGAAGAACAGTTGTTAATTAAGTATTTGCTATGTTACTACGTAAGTCAGGGGGAGGACATAAAGGTGAGTAATACACAGTATTAGTTATCCACTAAGAAAGTTAAGGTTTTTTTTATCTGGGTCTCAGGACTCAGTTATCTAGAATTTCATTCACAGAACATCTTTGAACTGGGTTGTGAATTCCTTAGGGGTAGGAACTAGGTCTTACTTAGTTTTGGTTCCCGGTGCCTATCATGTAGTAGATGCTAAATAAATGTTGAGTGACATTGATGTCCCCTTTCCTGGGAACACAGCCCCCCCCCAATTAGCTCCCGTATATATATGTCCTTTTAGCTAATTATGTCTGAACTCTAAATCTCATTTTTTTTTTCGTCAGGACCTCAGTTTCTCTGAAAATTCTTTTTTTTTTCTCTCCCTCTTAAGCATTCTTTTTCAGTTGCCATACAAGTTTCTTTTCTTTTCCTCCAGCTCTCCTAGGTATATCTTTTCTGGTATTTAAAAGCTATCTTAGTAAAACATTTATATTTATGAAAACAGTTATTTTTTAATTTTAGTTGCTTTGACCTCCAGCAACATGAGTCTGTATTTTTAGGCTCTGATAAAGGATGGGTTATTTGCTATACAGATTTAAATTTAGTGCTGACATAATTTTGTTCTAATATTCTTACACTACTCTCAAAATTATTTGATTTCTGTCTTATTTTAGGAAGTGATCTTAACTTTTTCTTAAACACTATTGAATTTTGAAATGATGTTATGTTTACATTTCTATATCTGGTAAATATAGCACCCTCAAATTGAATGCTTTTTAATCAGATTAAGCGTTTAATACCTTATGAAGTCATCTCTTTTCTCCATCTACTTTTTCTCAGAGGATTGAATTCCTGAGCGAGTCTACCTTAGGCTGGGTGCTGGGTGGATAACTACCTTCTGCTGCTGCTTCTTTTTTTTTTTTTTTTAAAGATTTTATTTATTTGAGAGAGAGTAAGTGAGTGAGAGAACACAAGAGTGGTGTAGGGGCAGGGGTAGAGAGGCAAGCAGACTTTTCCACTGAGCAGAGAGCCCGAAATGGGGCTCAATCCCAGGACCCTGGGATCATGACCTGAGCCGAAGGCAGATGCTTAAGTGACTGAGCCACCCAGGTGCCCAGTGATAACTACCTTCTAAACAGAGTTTTTATATTGCTTTTTTGATTATAAGATACTGTTATCTAAGTTGCTATAATTTTACAAGAATAAAATATTATTTTTAGCAAAATATTTTAAAGGAAGTTAATTATATGTTTTTTCAGCAGCTGATGTACCATCAGAAAAAGACCTTAATAAAGTCCTTCAGCTTTTGGAACCTCAAATTTCCTTTTTAGAAGATCTAACTAAAATGGGAGGAGCCATGCGGTCTGTTCTTACTCAGGTTTTGACAAACCAACAAAACTACAAAGATCTTACTTCTGGTAAGTAAAACATCAGCATAAAAAAAAGTGAAAATTTACTTATGTCATTGTAATAATAAGAAATTTTGTATTTTCAAACTTAAATGTAAAACGTAGATTTTTTTTTTCATAGAATGCTAAAGGTGGAAGTTATTAAAAGTACTTTTTATTTTATGGATGAGGAAACTGAGTCCCAGAAAAATTAAATGACCAGTTTGAGGTCTTGCGATTAACTTATTTTGGGAGTTAGCACTAGAATCCAGTTCTCCTCTAAGTTTTGGTGTGACATAATCATAATCTTATTCCACCTCTCCTTCCCCAAACAGTAACAAAACTAGTTCTACGTCTTCTTTTTTTTTTTGGTATTCTGTACTATTATGTTGTCTATGGCATAGGATTTTATAATAGTGTAGAATTTAAGTTATAAAACTTGGGATTGTTGAGTATGTTTGTATATGATACACTCTTAAAATAGTTTAAAATTCTTTAGGTTAGCTCAGTTTTATAGTACAGCAAATACTTTAAATAGCAGTATTTTTGCTGGCTCCTGAACAGCATACTTTGAAAATTGAAGTTTATGTTTTCTTTAGAGTAGTGAAATTTTCATGTGAATTGTGAACCATATGTTATTCAGAGATAGTGTTATCTGACATTTATTTTTTTCAACAAATACTTATTAAGCACTTGCTGTGTGCTTGGTTTGGGGGTAGATGCTAGAGTTTGGGGTAGGGAATGCAAGTAGTAAACCAGGTAATCCTATCCCTGCCCTTAAAGAGTTCAAGGTCTAGTGAGTGAGATGGCATTAATACAACTCCTAAACCAAAAAATTGTGTAATTTATAAACTTGTAGTAAATGATATGAAAGGGTAGGGCAAATGTTTATAAAAGGAAGACTTGATTTCACTGATGAGGAAGATGGGGAAAAGCTTCACTGAGGAAGTGATATTTCAAGTAAAACCTAATTGTTGAGAGAAAGTCATTTAGCTAGAGGGTGAGGGGAATTTGGTGGTAATGGGATGGGGTTATATTCAAGACAGAGGACATCTTCCACTTTTGACTGCTCGGCTAGCCTCTATGTCATAAACAACATAAAACTGGAAAAAACAACATAAAACCAGACTGGAGAGAACTTGTTAATACCACAGGTATCTAGTTGAGACAGAGTTTAGAGATTATACTTGTCAATTTAGAAGGCTTTTTGAGACCCTTAGGCTTTCTACAGACCTGCCCTTATTTATTTTTTATTTTTAGAGAGGGGGAGAGAGAGAGAGAGAGGAGAGGAGAGGAGAGTAAGGAGAGTGAGGCAGGAGGGAAGGGCAGAGGGAGAGAGAAAGAGAGAGACAGAATCCCAACAGACTCCACGCCCAGTATGGAGCCCGACATGGGGCTCACTCCCATACCCTGAGATCATGACCTAAGCTGGAATCGAGAGCTGGATGCCTAACCAACTGAGCCACCCAGGTGCTCCTACAGACCTACCCTTTATAAACCTTTCCCAACCTTTGTGAGTTTTTATGTGATCATGCTGTTAATTGAATGGTCTTCTAGAATTAAAATTAGTACTCTTCAAAGGAAGATAATAGAATCCAGAATCTTCTATGATGTGTCATCAGAATGTCCAGCATACAATAAAACTACTAAACATGCAGGCAAATAAGAAATTATGCCCTATAATAAAAAAATAGGGCTGTCAATAGAAATTGACATTGAAATGGAACAGATGTTGGATTTAGCAGATAAAGACATTAAGGCAACTGTTATAGGGGCACATAGGTGGTTCAGTCAGTTAAATGTCGACTCTTGATTTTGGCTCAGGTCACAATTTCAGAGTTGTAAGACTGATCTCCATGTGGGGCTCTGTGCTGGGCA
>JAQQSY010001867.1:0-14068 GCA_028646535.1 Procyon lotor
AGGCAGAGGAGGGCTGTTCCATTCAAAATAAGATATAACTAATGAAGAGTTTAAAATGTTACTTTTTGGGGAGTCTGGGTGGCTCAGATGGTTAAGCATCTGCCTTCAGCTCAGGTCATGATCTCAGGGTCCTGGGATCAAGTGCCACATCAGGCTCCCTGTTCAGCAGAGAGTCTGCTTTCCCCTCTGCCTCTCTCCCCTGCTCATGTTCACTTGCTCTCTCTCAAATGAATTTTTAAAAAAATCTTAAAAAAAATAAAAATAAAATGTTACTTTTCCTATGAGAATTCAGTAAGCCACAGAGACCTAAGCTGAATGGAGACAGCACCAAGGATTAAGGTACTTGGGGGCATGTCTCTGAAATCACACCCTGAGATCACCTCTCTATCTCGGTGGATGAGTTGACAGCCAGCATCATGACAGTTTAGAGCCCGGGATGGGCTTAGCTCAGAGTGGAAGAGAAGAATCACTCATTCACAGAGACGTTGTCGTGAAAATACAGTTCTGTAGGACTCTCTAGTCTTGGAATGTTCCCATAAAGCACATCGCTACTTGAGTGCATCTGTCTCCGCTAAATGAAAGCCACTTCTAATGTGGAGAGACACCAGGACACCTGAGAAGTCGACTTTACCTGAAATTTTTCACATGGTCTTCCACGGTAGTCAATTCTAGGGCGTTGTCTAGTGCACTAACGTAGGAAAGAGCCTGTGTGGAGGAGCCCCAATTCACATCTGCGGACGACAGAAAAATTCTTAGCATTAAAAGCATTGACCTTCTCTCTTTATACTGTGAATATTTTTTTTTTTAAAGATTTTATTTATTTATTTATTTGCCAGAGAGAGAGAGAGAGAGATCACAAGTAGGCAGAGAGGCAGGCAGAGAGAGAGGGGGAAGCAGGCTCCCTGCCGAGCAGAGAGCCCGATGCAGGACTCGATCCCAGGACCCTGTGATCATGACCTGAGCTGAAGGCAGAGGCTTTAACCCCCTGAGCCACCCAGATGCCCCTATACTGGGAATAATTTTTATAAACTATTGCTTTCTATGATTTTCCTTGGCTAGGTCATCAGTGAGGAGTGCCCAAATTAGAGAAAATATAATGTAGTGTTTCCTAGAAAGAGCACTGTCTCCTTTTATGAACACTATGAATTCTTAGAAGTGAGAAAACTCTTCCCAGTTAAGGATCAGACTTTAAAGCTGCAGCCCCAGAAATTTTGTAGAAGAGGCTATATGATAACCTCTCCTACAGTAAGTGGAGAGGCTTGGATACATGGTTAGCCCCTAAATAAATTCGAAAGGTCTTCACAAATTATTGACTTGAAAAGAGGCATTGCTGTAGACACGGATCATGTGCAGCAATCTTTATATTTTGAATAGCTCAGGAATTCTTACTTTTTGGGGTATCCACAAAGAGGGCTCAGCAAGCATTTTAATTTGATCTTTTAGGACCTAATCTTCATCATAAGGGAGGTAAATACTACCATTTCCTACCCACTTTTTTCCCCTAACCTTTTTTGAAAAAAAATAATAAATTAAATATTAGATGGAATCTCCCATCAGGAAGTCCCTTGTGGGAATGTACAGATTTACCCCAGATGGCAGATAGTCACCTCCCTAGTCTTGCTTGGAAGAGTCAGGGAAATGGTAGGGAATAATTATCTGGAGATAAAAAGGATTAATATTGCCTAAAGTGTTGACTATGAACCAGGTATTTAGCATACCTTAGGTTATTTTATTTTAATAAAAATCCTACTAGTCAATAGGATATTTGCAAGTAAAAAATGAACCTTTTACCATTCCTCACACCATATTTTAAAATTAATTCAAATTGGATAATAGACATAGATTTAAAATCTAAAGCTTTAAACTTTCAGAAGAGGTTTGTGACCTTGGATTAAGGAAAGATATCTCAGATTAGAAGAAAAAAACCAAATCATAAAGGCAAAAAAAAATGATAAATCAGACATATAGAAATTAAGAATGTCTGTTCTTCAAATAAAAAGGCAAGTCATAGTCCTGTAGAAAATATTTGCAAATTTTACTGCTACACACTGCTCAAGGATCTGCATCTAGAATACATAAAGAACTCTCACAGCTGGATAATAAGAAAACAAACAACTCAAAAAAATGGGCACAAGATTTAAATAGACATTTAACTGAAGAAGGTATATGGATGGTAAATAAGATGTTCAGCATCACTGGTCATTAGGAAAATGCAAAGCAAAGCAAAATGACATTACTCTACATCTATTAGAACTTTTTTTTTTTTAAATCAACTGCCAATACTAAGTGTTGACAAGGATGTGGAGCAATGAGGACTTTCACTCATCGCTAGTAGGAAGAGAAGATGATACTGCTTCTGTGGAAAACAGTTTGGCAGTTCCTTACAAAAATATATATTCTTATTAACTGATCAGAAATCCCACTCTTAGATATCCCCCTCCTAGAGAAATGAAAATAGAGGTCCACATTAATGTTTTGTGTATGCATTTTTATAACAGCTTCATAAATAATCATCCCAAACTGGAAACAACCCAGATGTCCATCAAGCTGGCAAATACACTTTTTAACAATTTGAGATATACTCATACAATGGAATACTACTCAATATAAACTAACAAACCACTTACACATGCAACAACATAGATGAATCTAAAAATATCATGTCAAGTGGAAGAAACCATACACGAGGGTTGCTTATCACATGATTCTATGTAATATTAGGAAAGGGCAAAACTATAGTGACAGAAATCAGAACAGTGGTTACTAGGGGTTAAGCTGAGGTGAAGAGATCGACTGCATAGGAGTGTAAAGGGAACTTTCAGTGATGATGGAAATAACCTCTGTCTTGATTGTGATGGTGGTTACAAGACTGTACATCTAAAGGGGATGAATTTTACCATATGTAAATTATACCTGATGCATAAAGTAATAAAAAAAAAACAGCAAAAAAAAAAAAAAATCCCTCCAAGGTAGTTACTTTCTCCTTTCTTCTCTCCTTTCCTGTGCAGTGCAGGTAAGGGACATATGGGGATGGCCTGGGGCTGTCTGGCTCCTGAGACTGGGCCTCCCTGTACCACACTCGGTGATCTCTAGACTCTCCCAGCTTTAGTCCACCCTTCTCATTTAGTCTAAAGTTAAATCCAAACTTCAGATATAATTGAGTGATCTATGGCAGCCTCTTGTTGCTCATAGATTCCTTAGCATGACATTTATGTTTCTTATTTATCTGGCCCCAACCTACTCTTCCAGGCTTACCTCATGCCCCTTCTCCTTAGTACCCAAGAACTCCATCCATGTTACGGACCCTGAAGCTTCCTACATATGCCATGTCTTTGCCTGCCTTCTAACTTCGCTCATGCTTCTCCTTCTGCCCAGGATAACCTTCCCACGTTCTATCTGATCAACCAATCCCTAGTCCCTTGTCTTTTGTTTTTTTTTTAAGTGGCTTATTTGTTCATTCAACAAATATTTATTAAGTATCTACTGGGTGTTGGCTCTGGGAATACAAGCCACGAACCAGAAGACTCTTCCTGGACAACTCTAATCAGAGCAAATCACTCCCTCTCCTCTTCTCAGTAATTTTCCCATGTCATTGTGTGGTATTCACTACATTGCATTATAGTTAGTAGCTTGCGTGGGGGTCAGTGAACTCCTTGAGGACAAGGACTATATCTTATTTACCAGGATTTTTAGAAGGTGATACAATGGAAAGTATGTGGGGTTGGGTATCATACGCTCTACTTAAAATGTCAGCTCCATCACATCCTGTCACCTCGGCAAGTGGTCAACTTTCTTCATCTGTAAAATGGGTCTAATAATACCTAATATGTAGCATTATTTCGAGGATTCAATGAGTGCATGGTCTATATAAGGCGCTCAACATAGTTTTTATTATGTTATATTATATTATTAATATCCACCGTCCACATGGCACACCTAAGCAAGCAGGGGCTGCTCAATAAACGTTTGTTGAATGAATAGTTAGTTAGGGAGCACTTTCAAAACCCCCTCCTATACAGTCCTTATCTTACCTGGCTTCTTGTAAGTCACATAGATATAGAGGAAGAACTCAATGACGTAGGTGATGACAGCTGCCCACCAGTTGATGACAAACATAACTGCACAGCACAAAATAGCTCCAAAAAGAGATACCCACATGTTGTAAATTCCATATGCCGGTCTCCATCCTGGGGAAAAAAAAAGAAATCTTGGTGCATAAGAAAAATGTTCATACTATTGAAATACTTTGTCTCACCACATATGATTAACATGCAGGCAACAGTTACTTCTAGCATAAAAATCAGAACGTTTGGGTCAAGCTCCCAATGCTGTTATTAGTTTTCTGTGATCTTGGGTCCCTGGCTTAGGAAGGTATACCAAGTGAGAACACTGTGAAATACAGAGAATGTGTTATTTATGGCCTCTTCCTAGGTTCTGCGTGCCCCAGTCGTCTTCCCCAACTATGAGACCTTAACCTCTCCTATCATCGGGAGCTGAAAGGAGGCAGGAGAGATAAAAGTGGGGTCTAGTGGGAAGGATGGGGGGAAACTCCTTAGTGGCTCAAGAAAGAGGAAGTTAAGACAATGGGCTTATTGGTCCCATAGAGAAGACAGAGCATCATCAAAAGTCAAGCCACTAACTTCCTTCTAGCTCTGTCTTTACCTTAAGAGGATAGTACTTGCCCTTTCAGAAATAATAATCTATGGGACGAGAGGGAGACATTTTTCTGCAATGGCTTCTTAAGCCCCGATGCATTAATGAGATTTTGCATTTTACAGTGAAAATATTTCTCACGGTTCATATATGCATGGGGAGTGCCCCCTGTTCTATTGGTTCCCTGTGGTGCAGAAGCTGGGAGACAGCAGGGTCAGGCTGGGGAAGCTCTGATTTGAAGGGCATTTGGACGATGGGTGAAGTACATTTTAAATTTGGAGTTGCCAAAATACAACAGAGCTTTCCAGGTCTTCAGGAGCAATTTCTGAAATGGCCACAAGATGGAAATAGCACTTTGAGGACATCACTGAAAATGCCCTTATTTTTCTGAGTCTGACTGTGCGAGTGTCACAGGAACACTGACTGTGTGTGCTATTTTGTGGGTCTGTGTATCCGCCTGTCTCTGTGTGGTCTGCTATTTTTCCTCTCTCTCTTTTTCTCTCCTCCCCTTTCACTCCTTCCTTTCTACTCTTTCCCTTACCTACTCTATTATTTCATCTTGTTTTTCAAAGATGAACATATCGTGGCACAGAGGCACACATTTCTATAACTTGTATTCACTAACTAGTACTTTCAGTTCTCTGCTTGAAAGAAGACAAGACAACAGAAATAAAAATTCCTCAGTTATCTTCTGGAGCCTAGTGGCATTGGGTGGACGAAAGCTCCCCTTCTATCCATATCCATAAAGCTCCACTTCTGTCCAAGTGCAGCAGGTTTTCCAAAGGAGGCTTGAGAGCACAGCAGGCCCTAACAGAATGGAAAAGTGTTTATATCCCTGATAAAGACCCTCACAGGGAAGAACTTTCTGAAGGTCAATGGTGATGAGTATCTATTCTGGTGGAAAGGCAGAAGGAATTCTAAAAGCCAATGAAAGCGAGGAAGAGGTGAGAGGTGGTGAGGAAGGGAAGGTTCTCTGGTGTGAAATTCTGCACCTCTTTCAACCACAGAGTGCGGAGGGCAGGGATGTCACCGGCTTCAGCACGAATCTGCATTGACTACTCAGCAGGTAATTACGGGAACTACTCATCCTTCTCTTCTGCACCATGGGCAGGAAACAAATTGATAGTAAGGAAGTTTCAAATATATACATTTATTCCACTTCTGTGGTCACTTTCACCCTGGAAATAAATAGTGGTGTTTTTCTACTGCTGAAATAAATGTGGTTTCTCTTGCAATGAATAATTTATTGCCGCAGGAGAAAATTGACTTTACGGTTGGCCAAAAAGGCCATTGCTCAAATGATTCTTTTTCCATTTCAGAAGTCAACCCCCCAACTCACCAAAATAAAGTGGATTACATTGCCCACTAGGATATAAGGATACATATGAACGCAGATTGATCACTTTTCACAGATTTCTTTCATCTTATTGAGACAAACTAACTGCCTGCTTAGCCTTCTTTCAGTTTTGAGGAGTCAACTTACCCGGAGATTTGGCATACGAGGCGTGGAAGCAGGAGAAGTTAATAAGTGCATATGAGGCCAGGAAGAAGTTCGAGATGATGGGGGCAATGGTGTTCAGTTCCGCTGTGAACGAAGCAGAAGTGAGCATGTCCATGTGAGTGATGAGACCAGGGGCTGAACTGCTGTCAGAGCCTGGAAGCTGGACTTTATTTGGAAATGGGAAACATAGCTAGCATCTGTCAAAGTTTAAGAAGTTAGTGATTTTTCTTTGGGATTGCATTCATTTAAAAATATAGTCTCAGTCAGGGTTTCCATAAAGCAAGGAGCAAGAAAACCTCCCAACGAGAAAATAGAAGATAGACAAGACCTCTACCTAGCGAACATTCAGACGGGCGTGGGTACAGGGATTGGCGACTGGGCAGATGATAAACTCCCCTGTCGCTCTTCCAGACATTCCAAATCCTGCAATCTTTCTCTGCTGTGGATCTAAGCAAAAAACTCTGCAGGGCAACAGATTAGTTAAATACCACGGCACCCGAAATGCCTAATTGGAAATTTCGATGCCCAACTTGCTCTCCCTGACTCTCAGAACCCTTGTGAGTCCTTTGCCCTTTTCTAAACATTTCTAGAGAGTTCTACCTCTCAAGGTTTGTAAAAAAAAAAATGTTTACCCCGGTAGCTAAATATCCAGCATAACTTAATCCTAGCTGAATGGTTTACTGTATAAGAAATAATTTAGAAACATTCTCATTTATCAACCTCAGGGACGCAGATGCAGGAGGCAGCTGGGTGTGATTCTAGATCCTAGATGCCAGCAAGCAAGTAGGCAAAAATAGCTGCCATGAAGCTTGTGCCATGAAGCTCATCTAGGTTGGTCTGAGCAATTTTTAAGGATAATATTTAATTTATACAATTTTTTAACACGGGCTATTTGAGCACATAAATGCATTATAGGGTCATGATTTGAGGTCTTAAAGTTTAAGTTATATAATGAAACATTTCTGTACATAATCGCTTTTTGTTTAATTTTTTAAAAAGCTAACAAACAGGGGCGCCTGGGTGGCTCAGTTGGTTGAGTGTCTGCCTTGGGCTCGGGTCATGGTCTCAGGGTCCTGGGATCGAGCCTCACATCGGGCTCCTTACTCAGTAGGGAGCTTGTTTCTCCCTCTCCTGGGATCGAGCCTCACATCGGGCTCCTTACTCAGTAGGGAGCTTGTTTCTCCCTCTCCCTCTGCCTCTCCCCTTGCTTATGCTCGCTCTCTCTCTCTCTTTCTCTCAAATAAATAAAATCTTTAAAAAAAAAAAGCTAACAAGCATAGTCCTATCTTTCCCTGCTTCAACCCTGTACAAATCTTAGGAGGATTTAGGAATCACAGTCCCTTCCTGAGTTTATTTGATGATGAGGGGCCTTTATTGGCGCCACCGTGCTGAGGAAGGGTCTGCCCTTCTAGACAGTTACCACGGCCTTGCCTTCTGCTTCTTTTCCTCTGCTGTGCTCACCAACCAAGGTGGTACCTTAGGGAGGAATGAGGAATGTGCAGGCTAAAGCCAATGAATGTGCCTCTCCAAGATCATGCAGCTGTTTCTATATTGCTTAGGGAGAGGGAACCAAGATGATGGTCTGGGCAAGTGGTTCTCAAACCTCAACGGTCTCCAGATCTCTTGAGAAGCTTGTATATGTGCAGATTCCTTATCCTCAGAGACTCTGATCCTAACTCTGGGGTTGGGCCTGAAAAACCGGCACATTAGCAAACCCCAAGTAATTCTGATTCTGATATGGGCAGTCAATGGACCACATTTTATGGATGATACTTAAATTCTGGTAGCTGCCAGCCCGGGAGATGTAGAGACAGGTGACAGCTGGGGAAGGTTCTGGAATTAGACCATAGCGGGTAGCTTGGAGGAAGGATTCAGTTGTATTTGCTCGGATGGATTTCTAACATTCAGATTCAAAGAAGAGATTAAAGTCCAAAGTCTACCTCGAGTTCTCAAAGGCTCTCTGCACACAAGGATTCCTCATTTTCTTCTTAGACAGACTCCAATATTCCCAATTGGGATATTAAACAGAAAACAGGTAATTCCTCAAGCTAAAAGGAAAACCCTATCCGTAATCAGAAGAATTCTTTGGCTTTCAAGCAAGTACAAGAAAACTACGAACCAATAAGAATGAACGCCATGGCTATAACGAAAGTAAGAAAGTATCCTCTCAGGGGTTCGTTGTTTTTCCCATATCCTTTTGCAAAGAACTGCAGGGCTTTGTAGATGTTGTCCTTGCACAAAGCCTAATGGAAAAGAAGGGGAGAAATTCGTCATTTCTATCTACGCACATTTTCCCTAGGTGATTCAAACAAGAAGATTTGGAGAAAGATGAAGTGATACACAATACAGGCACAAGTTAACAGTGCAGTTTATCATTTTTTATATTATTTGAATCGATCTTGACTATGTGGCAGACAGCATTTGAGCCAGATGCAAATGTTAAACTCTTTCAGAAAATGACGGAAAATGATGGCTGGCGAGACCGAGTATTTCAGCTTGATCCACGTTCAATGGAAACAGACATAGGGAGAAGCACGCGCTCTTGGCCTCTATCACCTGGAACACTTTGGGTGCGCTGACGAGGGAGGCCAGGGCTGACGAGAGCGTTGCAGAAAAGATGCCAGCTGTGATGAGGGGGCCGAACCCTGACACCATGCTCATGACCTTGAGAAAAGACATACTGATAAGAAGACTCATCCAACACACAATTAAAAACAATCAGACAAACAAACAAAGCCAAAATCTTATGCAAATGCTCTCTCTTCCACTTTCCGTGATTCGGAATCTCCTTTATAAAGCTAATTGCTTCTAACCAGATTCCCGTGCCCTCGCCCCCGCTTCAATCTCCAGCTCTTAATATTTATTTTTTCAGGGGCGCATGGGTGGCTCAGTGGGTTAAAGCCTCTGCCTTCGGCTCAGGTCATGATCTCTCAGGATCCTGGGATCGAGCCCCACATTGGGCTCTCTGCTCGGCAGGGAGACTGCTTCCCCCCCTCTCTCTGCCTGCCTCTCTGCCTACTTGTGATCTCTCTATCTCTCTGTCAAATGAATAAATAAAATCTTATTTAAAAAAGTACTTGTTTTTTCAAAACGGAAATGGCCATTTTGTTGTTGTCGTTTATGAAAATAGGAAATGCTCACCACAATACATCCAGAAGATACTGGAAAGAATAAAGAAGGAAATGGTTTCAAGGACTTGGACATTTCCCCCCTTCTTTGTGGACATATGTTTCTTTGACAATGGGAAATTCTATGGAGCAGAAAGTGGTATTTTAATAAGGTTTGGGGAGGGCTCAGCTGTTTACCCGTCTTTTGAAAAGCTTTTGCCTTTCTTGCTCTTCCTGCACACAGAGGCTTTTCAAACCTTTGCTTTCTTTGTGTTCATTAAATATAATTTTAGATCTGAGACACGATGAGATTCTATCAATTTAAGTTATATTTTGGAATAATGACTTCGGCTGAGTTAATTCCTCTTTGTTGGTTGTTAAAATAGATGAATGAAGCCTTCGCAACAAATTTGCCTCTCCCTCCACTCACCAATCCTTCAGACAAATCGATGTTTCAAGTTCCACCGTTTCCCCAACTTCCCTTGTTCCATCCCCCTCATTTACCTCCCCTTCTGTCACAATTTCCCACTTAGCCTTGTTTTTCGGGCACTCCAGGACCATGTCAGAGGCTTTCCGGAAACCGAGATCCATGCACAAAGTACAGTCCATATACTAACTGTCTAAGCCTCTCCTCCTCCCCATCATGAAATCTTGCACCACTGATTGGCAGATGTCATATGTCAGGTAACCATCTCTCCCTTTCATACAACTGCCTGCTCTCTCCCCACCGCAGTAAATGCAACCACAGGATTTGCCGCCACATGACGTCTATAGGGCTCCCCTCCCTCACGCATGAATTGTTCCCTTGCCGAATTCAATGGACCAATAATCAATCAGTTGCAAAGTCAGAAGTTTCATTATACTCTATGTGACATTCTACAAATGAAACCAATATCAATAAACATTTTTTTTTCTCTTCAAACCTGGAAATTGTTCATTAGTCCATATTGACATGGCTCATGCCGACATCTTGAGAAGTCATAGCCCAACCCACAGGCTGCTGAACCATTGCAGTTCGTCCCAGAAATGATGGTGTCATTCATGCTTCCAGTGGCATCTCGGACCACACAGGCTCCTGGGGAAACAACCGTGGCTCATCAGTTCTTTATAAGGGCTCTGCTCCCATGGGGTTTCTTCCGAAAACATGGTTTGAGTGTGAGCAGGCCCACTGCCATCCTCTCTTAATCATCCTGGGGACATGGAACCTGATGGCTCCCCTCGTCGGAGGCTCGAGAGCGCCCCCTGTCTCTGACAGTCTGCCACTTCTACTACCTTGAGGGTTTTTAGGTCCAAGTTCTCACCTACCTTTGTAAGATACTCGGGGGTTGGAACTCTCTTACTTTCTGAAACGCATATGGCAGTGCTTTGCACATAATATTCAATTCATATTTCTGGCTTGGTGCTACTGACTAGGTGTTTTCAGGTAGAAGAATTTATTTCCTCACCTGTGAGAGAACTAAGGGATGGCATTATCGAATTCTGGTAATTAAGAAAACTGAGCCCTTGTTTTCAACTGATGATTGTCTCTGCATAATTTTTTAAACAGTTATAATTTATTTTATATAGGATTTTAAAGGTTTAAATAATAAATAAAATATTTGGGGATAAAATATTGAGATTTCCTTGGTAATATTAATGGTCAAATAATATTCTACCAAATATCAGTTTATTCCATTACCTTTATCCATTTTGGTATTTGTTATTTACTATTATAAACATTCTATGATCATCTTTGTGCACAATTTTTTTCTTCTCTATTTCGAAATATTTCTCTAGGATGGATCCCTAGAAATGGAGTTATGAACTTTTTGAAGATCCTTGATATATATTTTTTAACTGACTTTTTATATGAATTTTCTAACTATAATCTCTACCACTACGTATTTGATAGGATTATTGAAGTATATGAATATATGTGGGAAATAGGTAGAAACTTTTCTAAACTACCTGAGGGATAAATATTTTATAAACTAAATTCCAAACAATAAAACTGCTCATTTTGCTCTTCAAACTCCAGCTGGTATGAGTTTTCATTCCTTGCTAATAACTTTAAGAGAGGTCCCCGTGACAGGTACTAATGGGAACCCTCAATTCTATCCATGGAATTCACATCCTGTTAATCTGTGGAAGACTTAAAAAGAATAAGATCTTCAAATTGAAAGAGTCATTTCACATAATGAGTACAGGAATCCTGTTTACATAGCCCTGAGGGGTGGCCTCCTGGCCTCTGCTTAAACAGTTGAAATTATGAATGTTGGTTACCAAGCAAAACCATCTGTTGCAGATTTTACCTTTTTACACTGTTCATCTTTGTTGAGCTGACTTTTTGGAATCATATTTTTGGCTTTTGCGTAATACAACTCCCTAAATTTCCATGAAGCCAAGCCATGAGCCATAAATTGCACTAATGACAGGCCATGGACCCCATGACTATCCTCCTCTCTAGCGAAAATTATAGAAATGGAATTTTCTCTCAGGCAAAAACTGGAAGAATCTCTGAAATCAGGTCTATAACTTTACTCATTCTTCATTTTTACATTGTGTGAGCTAGGAAACCGTTTGGGAAATTTAACTTAAGGTGATTTCAATGTCATTTAAAAATGTGTCAATTTTCTAAAGTATTGGAATAAAATCTCTCTACATGTAACTAAACTTGGAAATGCCACAGCAATATACCTGACATTATCCAATTTCCTCAAATAAGAGACGGTGAGAGAAGTGAGAGTCTCAGTTAACTGTTTTCCTTTTCTCTCCAGAAACCAATGTAAGATAAATGCACTTCCCCAATTTCCTTTAAGCAGACTACAATTTGGATGTGCCCTACAGTAAAATGGTCATTCGGGCTTCCGCAGTGGGGAGCTATGTTCCCTAGCATGCACGGATCTCTGAATGTACCACATTTCTTCCTCTCCTCCTATGGCATAAATATGAGGTGACCCCCAACCAGGAGGAGGCGTGGCTGCCGGCAGCCGGTGACGAAAGTCAGCCTAGAAACGGCAGGTGCATCCACATATTTTCTGCTTACTGAGCAATGTGGGGGCTGACCACCCACACTGCTGGCAGCTGGATCTTGTTCTGATTTCCTGCAAACTGGTGACAGTGACATTTCCATATTAGGGACAGTAGTGCCAGGAGGAGATACAGCCATCAAGTCTATATCTTTCATACATTCCTAAGGCTGTCGTTTTTGTTTTTGTCTTGTTTTGTTTCTGGCTTCTTTTTTCTTGCTCTGTTTCTCACCTGCCTCCCAGGGCAAGGAAGGTGGATGCTGGGAGTGGTGGGTGGATGCTTCTTTGGCGGTAGGATTATCACCTAGAGTAGCTACGTGGGATTCTCTTTGTGTTCAGGGAGAATTACAGTCTGATTAACTCTACCTTAGCCCTGACCCAGAAGTGCCTATATTAAAGCTTAATTACATTCAAACTCCTAAAGCATGCCAGAAAGGAATTAAAAATGTTGTCTTTAAAGAAACACTTTCTACTTATGATCCACTGAAAGCCCAGTGGACGTGAACGACCAGACTCCTTGTAATTCTGGCATTTGGACACCAAAGACATACAACTTACCTACACAAATAGCAACTCCTATGTAGGCAACAGTGGTGATGAAAATGGCCAGCATGGTTCCTCTGGGAATGGCATCTTGGGGATCCTTTGAAGAAATAATATGGCGGGATGGAGAGACAGGGTGGGGTAAGAAACAGAAATGGCTTGGAGTTATTACTGTATTTCAAATGTCTAGGCTACCCTTCCTGAGGTGGTTTCAAAAGAAAAGATAAGCAAATGGCAAAGTGGTGAGCCTGAGTTCTTTTTGAACAAAGGACAGGTGTTCAAGGTGAAAAAGAAACCTCTAGAACTTTGTGCTGAATAGAAGAGATCTCCAACTGGCCAGGACAGGGTTTTTATAGAAAAGAAGACCAGTTAGCTCACATGTTAATGCGTCTCCCTCCCCTTTATCTCCTGTGAATTTCATGCAGATACATCAAAGCTTAAAGTATTAGGGGAAAGACACAAACAGACCCCGCAGATTGATGCACCTTGACAATATCTGGGTGTGGGTATTAGTTTTGTCCTAAGCCTAGGCTTGCCTTAAAAAAAAAATAATAACTCTGAAGCAAAAAAGGATGATCTACTAAGTTCTTCAATCTCTTAAATTTCCCATTAGGGATCTAGTTCAGGAATGACTGCAATGGGAGATACTTAATTTCCATGAGCAAGCATAACGAAAGAGGCAAATTTAAGCTTATACCAGAAAATGGGCTTTTCTTTTGCTTATGCATGTATATAAATTCATTGGGCTGAGCTCACATCCTATATAACATACCATTCTATATCCTATTTTGGGAGCTAAATCATAGCATAATCAATTTCCAAGCAGCATAACTTCTAAATAATTGAATTCAACTTAATAGGGATTATTAAGTAGAGATTTAAATGTATTCTTGCTTATACAAGACAGTGCCTGGCATATAGTAGGAGTCAATAAATATTGAATTGAGGGAGGCACAATCTCAGTAGATATTATTTCCCCCACCAGAGGACCTGAGATGTATCAATACAAGTAAGCAATAAATGCAGTCAGCGTTTGAGTTTTTGTTTTTGTTTTAAACTGCTGATCAAATCCATCAGAGAGGCCAACTCATGGTAAATTTCCAATTTACCATGGACAGCTGGAAATAACTATACCAGCGCCTTTACTCTTAACAGGACTAAGTCAGCCCTATGGAGCTACTCTGTGGTCATTGAATCCTTCCCACTCTTTTAGGAATATTTGCACAAAGGGATGGTACTGCTGCATATATACCTAG
>JAQQSY010001868.1:0-14066 GCA_028646535.1 Procyon lotor
TGTCGGTCTGGTTTAGAAGCAGGTTAAGTGGGTCAGAGCCTCAACTTGAGCAAAAGGCTGAGGCCAAAAAGAAGAAAGGAATTCGAGTAACACAAAGAGATATAGGAGGAGATACCGATCCCCGTTCATATGGCAGGAGCCTTGCAAACCTGCCATGTCCTCACCGGACCGTGTCAAACGGCGAGGTTTCTGAGGCTCTCGGCATCTGCTCACATGGGGGGCTGCCTATGAAACCCTTCAAGTCCCACGGACCTGATGCTGCAATGACAAAGAGATGCAGGCCTTTGGGGAGATGCTGTGGTCACGTCCTCCTGCTGCAGTGTCTTTGGGAGGCTGGTCGCACTGTGGGGCTCTGCAGGGTTCTGTGGGGTTCTGGGGCTCTGTGAGGCTCTGAGGGGGTTCTGTGGGGCTCTGAGGAGCTCTGTGGGGTTCTGTGAGGCTCTGTGGGGTTCTGCAGGGCTCTGGGGGTCCTGTGTGGACTTTGCAGGGTTCTGTGGGGCTCTGTGGAGTTCTGTGGGCTTCCGGGGCTGTGAGGCTCTGTGGGGTTCTTCGGGGCTCTGTAGGGCTCTGTGGAGCTCTGCCCGAGCAGCAGGTCTAAGGCTCTCTGCTCCCATCACCTCTCACCCTCTCACAGAGAGTTTTCTTTTTCTGGTCCTTGAGAAATCACCCCTCCCTGCAGTTTCTGGCCAGGAACTTTAACCCATTCTTCAGAAGTTCAGAAATTTCTCCCTGTTCATTGAGGTTTAGACTTTTGAAAACCACATTTGAGAAGATTCCCACACCTTTATATCTCGACCACATCCCCTTCCCTGTGGTATGGAGCTCAGGACCAACTAATGGCCTAAATGGGGAAGAGACAGAAGTGAATTCTAGGAGAAAAAAATCCATTAGTATCTTATAATATTCTCCTGCCTTACATCACAACATAATGTAAGAGTTATGCTTTTACGAATAAAATATTTTATGTTATAGTTTCTTTGTTCAATGCACTGCTGGTTACAATTCTATAATTAAAATTAATCCAATCGTCTTATACATTGCAAATAGACCGATTTCCTAAAGGCAGAGTCATCAGATTACGTCAGAGCTCAAACCCCTCTAAAGGCTCCCCTTTGTCTCCAGAATGTAGTCCAGACTCCTGGGTGCTTGAGCATGTTCACAACCTGACCCCTTCTGTTTTCAGTTCTGGCTCCCACGACTCGACACAGCCACTCATAATCCCGCTCCCTCATTACCCTCCTGCACTGCCCCCCACCCTGGCCCCCTGCTGCCTCTCCAAACTGGTCAGACGTAACTCTGGGGTTCACATCCCACCACATTCAATGATGTCAGCCTGGACCGACCCTTTGCAGCCCACAGCAACCAACTCTTCCTCCAACCACCTCCCTTGGTGTCCCTTTAAAGCCTCTGACTTGGATACTTTGCTATTTCAAAACATGGGGCACAGGGCTCACACGTGCTGGCACACGTAGTTGTTAACTAACACGTCCAAGTCCCTCTGCTTCGCACTGGAATTACACCACCTCAATGCAGTCACATGGGTTATGTCATAAAAACCAATGTCTGACCAAGTCCTGGCTCAGGTAAAAGTGAGAAGGTAAGGCTTGGTGGAAAAGGCTCACTGAGATGGAATAGGCCCCCCTGAGACCATCCCACCCGTTCTGCACACCCTTCAACTCACAGCTGAGGAAATACCTTCCACCACCCCCACCAGCACCCAAGAGCACACAAGCTCTTCCTGCCCAGTGCCACGAAGACACCATACACACCTGCTGGGAATCTAGGGAAGCTCAGAGGCATAGTGAGTGCCAATGCAGAAATGCACTAAATGGGTGATACCAGAGCCGCTCTCTGAGAAAGGCATTGACGAAGAGGAAGTGTTTGCCCAGCTGTGTCTTTCCAGGCCTTCACTCTTCGGATGTGCCCCCAGTGGAGCACCATTTACCAGTGACTTCCTCCACAAAGCTCTAAGTGGGTAGTTCTTAAACGCTTGCATTTATCGTTTCCTCCCTGGACACGTTTAGAACAAACTGCTTTTTCTAAGCAGAGAAAAGGTCTCGCCTGAAATGCGTCATCTTCTGGGGTGGCTGGAGAAGCACCCATCTTCAGACCAGAATCTAAAACTCAGCGGGAAGTCCCTACAAGACAGGCAGCAGTAGCATTTTTCCTTGGCCTTGACCTTGAAGAACTGAAAGACTCAAGGAAACCAGGTGACGTCTGGGAAACCAGACTGTGGCCTCAGGGAAGAAAGAAGGTGCCCTCCGCAGGGAGGCTGTCTCCGAGCTGGGACGAGGGGACTAGGGCACTCTGGAGGTCACAGCAGAAGGCTACAGGCTACCCAGGGGTCATGAGACCAGAACCGTGTGAGCTGAACTCTTTAGGACTCTAATATCTACTTCATTTATGTTCTACATTTGCTCTTAGAATTTGGTTGGGTCCTCTCGAAAATGCCAATTTGTCCAAGCTCCGCTGAGGGGAACCAAAGAAAGAGGTCTGCATCTGTTTGTGGGTTTAAATTTTCCAGCTCAATCCCTCCACCCTGGGAGCTAGGCCCCATGGGGGCAGTGGCCATCCTAGGATGAGGGCACCAAGGGAAAACCCAGCCACAGCCCTTGGTCCCACCACACGTCCCCATCCAGCAGGTCCCTGCAGCCCTGTAAGAGAGACCTCCACATACTTGGGCCACAGGAGTCATTCCCCACCCCCAGCCCCCAGCTCTACCCACAGGTGTTACCGAAAATAGCAACAGGTCCCAGCACTATTACCAGCCGGCCCTCGGCAATATTCTCAATCCAGCACGTAAACCTGAGTGTCCACACTCATTTCTTCCCCCCGCAGATCTCTAGCTGCTGCTTAACTACATGTCCTTCTTTGTTGGGAGTCTATCTACTCATGCAAAAAAGAGGCAGACAAGCATGAAAGGCTGGACTTCAATGCCGTCCTTGGGACCCTGGCTTCAGAGACTGTGGGGGGAGGTCCTGGAACGACTGGTGGACGAGGGCTTAGCTTCAAGATAACACTGGCCAATAGCCCAGTGGCAGGAAAAAGAGAAATACTAACCCTCAGACATGCAGAGCCTGGGGGAGCCCAGACCCCAGTGGGAGCCTTAGAGCCTCCTTTTCTGAAGATCCAAGTTTTAACTACTATTCCAAAAATAGGAGCAAAAAGCCAGAGGGCTCCCTCATGGAGCCGAGATTTAATTTAGATAGCACGTGCAGGAGGAAGCATGAAATCTGAACTGACAGTAGATAAAGGGCTGGTATGTTTCCTCCAATACGTGACCTAGACTCTAAACGAGTGAAAGTGATCTCGACCACATCAGATTATTGACATCACTCATGGCATCGCTAACCAGGGCTTGCCTGCTGCTAGAGGGCTGCTGCCTCTCCTATAAGGAGGAACTTCATTCTCGGGCTGCAGGTAAGTTAGACAAGAACTACCCGGGGCAGGGGGAACTCGGGTAAGGTCCTTCTGGTACTATGATGCCCTTGAGGACCCTCAGGAATGCCTCTCCTTCGAATCTGTTGATTTGGGTCATGGGCATAATTGGCTGGACGTGGTTCCTTAATGAAACCTTCTGAAACAGGTCTCACCTTGGATGTCATCGAGACTGCCTGACCTCCCCTCCCCCTCTTCCCTAACATTTCATCGCCTTCTCATTAAGAGTCACTCCCAGTAACAATAAAACAAAGCACTTGTTGTCAATAAGCCACAAACCCAATGCCAAACACTTCAGATTAATTATTTCATTTAATCCTCACGTCAGCTCTGAAGTATGTGCTGCTATTACCTCCTTTTCACAGACGAAGAAACTGAACTTCAGGGAACTTGGGTCATCAACGCCCTAGTTGGGATTCAAACTACTAGCTTTTGGAGCCTAAGTTCTGATGCTAAACTGCCTCTCTAGACCAGAAGCACAAATGCAGGAGCGTGGCATTCATTCATTCACAAATAGTTACTGAATAACAACTGCAGTTTAGTCCAAGAGATTCTGAGGGCTAAGAGTACAGTAAATAGGCAAGGTCCTTATCTGCAAGAAGTTGACATTCTAGAGGTCAGAAAACAGACAAGGAACAACTGATAAAACAAGTAGGATCAATCAGGTGGTGACAAACGCTGAGAGGGTAACAAAAGAAGTGGAGAGGCTGGCTAGAGACTGCCTAATGCAGGTGTGTGACAGGGAGGGACGGAGCTCACTGGAGTCCCAGGGACCAGGGAAGCCCCCTCTTAGGAGGTAACCCCTGAGCCGCAGCTTGCAAGATGAGGAGGGAAGAGAGTCCCTGGCAAGGTCCTAAGGCATGTTCGAGAAACAGACCGGAGGCCCCAGAGGCTGGAGTAAAATGAACAAGGACGTCGTGTCCGATGCTGAAAGTGAGAATTTGTGTTCAGTGTCAGAAGGAGCCAACAATGTGTCCTTTACCACTCGATCCACGGCACTGATGTGTTCACGGTACGGGTCACGGTCACTGAATAAAATGCTTGTTGCCTGGAGGAGCGAAAGGGCGAACGCTACCCAGCTCCCGGTTCCAAGAAGTTACACGACGGTCGGCGCCGGAGTGGACGGACACCGGCCACCCGGCCGAGGGGCAGAGCTCCGCCTCCCAGCCCACTGCGTGCGGGGAGAGCCTGCCGGCAGCCTAGACTCCCCGCAGACCTGCGGAGCCGGCTACTGCCCATCAGAGCCCAGCGGCGTGTGTGCAAGCCAAGGAGTAGGCGACCAGCACGCTGTGCGCATGCGTGCGTTGCCCCTCCCCACAAACCACACAATTGCTTCTTTGTTTGGCTGCCTGCACAGCCTTCTCTAATCTCTGGAGGACAAATGTGTGTAACTCACAGGAGGAGGCCATTCCCCTGTGGACCGGAGTCTTCATTTCCGGCTGGCAGATCCTGAAGTCCTGTTTGATGTCTTCAAGGGAGGAACTGGAAGGGAACATGGCAGAGAATCACACCAGCCTTTCAAAGGATGAGGGACAAGGGGTCTAAGGCAGCCTATACCTCGCGCTGTTTGCCTGACTCATGTGTTGCCTTCCTTCGTGCTGCTTTTACTCATCTCATGTCTGTGATGTGACATCTGATGAAAAAGGTTTTCCGATTATCTCCAAGCCACAGACTCACTGTAGGAAGCAAGCCTGCGGGCCACTTTAAAGGGTTATCTGGTACATTTTATTTTGCCCAGGATTTTATCAGCCTATCCAGATAATGCTTCTATCCCCTCCGAGGCCTCTAGATAGCTAGCACGTGAATAAGGTCAAAGAGACGACTCCTGGACTGGAGAGACAGGGCTTTCCTCAGGGTCAGCCCAAAGCGTGACTGTGACCTGAGCGAATTTTGGCCTCCACGCTCTTCGTCTTTGCCACATTGTCCCTACCTCGCACCCGATCACCACTCTCCCCAGGTGACCACATGCTGTAAACTACAAAAGGCCGGTGCAGAGAGGGAGGATAGCTTTGGAACCCGACCGAGTCTTGAATTCCAGTTTTACTACCCTTAGCAGTGTGATCTCAGTCGAGCTACTCAGCTTCTATGTGCCTCAGTGACCCCATCTGTAAAATGAAAAGACATAACTAGTGTTAAGAAAAGTAACATGCCAAAAGCAGCAAAGGACCTAACTCTGTATATTTTTGGCACTCATCCTTCTTGTCCTTTCCCCGACAACCAAACGCCCATGCCCTTGGACCCCTGAGGACACTTGCTAGCACAGGAGGAAGACGCTCACGAAGCGAAGACGCTTCGTGAGCGAATTCATTCTCACGAAGATATTAACATCCAGTAACAGTTTTACAGGTTTCTCTTCCCAGTGATACATTTTTTAAAAGATTTTAGTGAGAGAGAGAACGAGAGAGAGAGCACAAGCAGGGGGAGCTGCAGGCAGAGGCAGAGGGAGAAGCAGGCTCTCTGCTGAGCAGGGAGCCCGTTTCGGGGCTTCATCCAAGGACCCTGGGATCATGACCTGAGCTGAAGGCAGACGCTTAACTGACTGAGCCCCCAAAAAACCCCTTCCCAGTGATATCTGTGTTCCAACCAGCAAGGCTGAATCCACAGCAAATAACTCCTAGTTCAGGAATTGCCTGCTTTGTGGTCATAACCAGCTGAGTGTAAAAGGGCTTCCATATTACCATGGTACATCACACCACGCCAAGCCTGCAGAAAAAGCAAACCAGGGTATTTCTGGGTCAACCATCATCTTATCCCCACTTGCACATGGTGCGACTACAGTTCATTGGAACAGAATAGGCTGACGGAGGAAAATCCACATATAATTTTGGAAGCCAAATTTTAGACAAAGTCAACTTTTATTGACTCCTGGAGACAGATCAAAAATTCATTAACTCAGAAAAGAATGAACATCTATTCATGCAGTTCTTGGGCCAGATTCACTTTAATGCTGACTTTAATCAACACTGTGAGAGCCCAGCCTGCTCTCAGACAGCTAACTCGCCTCTCCGCTTTCACATCTCTCCTCCTCTCTGTTTGGAGGGCTCTTATCACCCCTTCTGCACCTGGCAAAATCCTATTCATTTTGAAGGCCTCGCTCAAATGCCATATTCTCTGGGAAGCTTTTCAAAATCTTCACCCAACCATCCAGCAAAATTAGTCACACAATTCTCTCTCTCTTAGTGTTTTGTTCCTACTTTGAGAATAAGGCTTACCACAGTTTATTCACACATCATATTGCAATTGTGCTCTGTCTCCCACACCAGACTGCGAGAAATTCGAGGGCAAGAGCCCTGCTTTACTCATGTTTGTGTTCCTGGGATCATGTACTTTGCCCGGCATATAGTGGGTCCTCAGTAAGTGATGGTAGAATTGACTCCCTTAACTTTGGGGAAAGTACTGAATTTCCTTAAGCCTCAGTTTCCTCCTTCAAAAAAGGTGACCAAGAGATCTACAACAAAAGGTCAGAGTTCAGAGTCTCTATGTCAGATGTGAAAAATTATCTTATGCCCAACATAGACCCCTGTACATAATTAGCTCACTAGGAGTCGATTAAATTCATTCAACCAGTAAAAAAATATTTAGATACTGTATCTCTAGGGCATATCAGTAAATAAGATAGGCAATAACCCTGATCTCGTGGAATTTATGTCTCATAAGGAGAAGACAACTGATGACTAGTAAATAAATATACCAGGAAATATCAGGGATAGATGTTTTGAAGAAAATTAAACAGGGTGTTGATACAGAAAGTTACTTAGGTAAGAGAGGTAGTAGGGAAAGTTTCTCAGAGAAGGTGATATTTAGCTAGAATCTACATGAGCAAGGAACCCTGTGAAGATCTAGAAAAGCACTCTAGGCTCTGCAATAGCCAGTGCAAAGGCCCCGAGGCAGGTACCAGATAGAAGTATTGAGGAGGAAAAGTGAGATCTATAATGGGATCATTTCTATTTAAAGGATGAGTAAGGGGCACCTGGGTGGCTCAGTCGTTAAGCGTCTGCCTTCGGCTCAGGTCGTGATCCCAGGGTCCTGGGATCAAGCTCCGCATCGGGCTCTTTGCTCAGCAGGGAGCCTGCTTCTCCCACTACCATTCCCTCTGCTTGTGTTCCCTCTCTAGCTGAGTTTCTCTCTGTCAAATAAATAAAATCTTTAAAATAAATAAATAAATAAAGGATGAGTAAAAGAGATAGGGTTAGAGAGGAAGGCAGGGGGTAGATCATTTGGACACTTGACAGACTAGGACGAGGAATTCACATGTTATTCAAAATGCAATGAAAAAAATATTTAGAAGTTCTTTTTCTTTTTTAAGATTTTATTTATTTATTTGACAGAGAGCACAAGCAGGGGGAGAAGCAGGCAGAGGGAAAGGGAGAAGCAGGCTCCCCACAGGGCAGAGGGAGCCCAATGTGGGACTTGATCCCAAGACCCTGAGCCAAAGGCAGTCGCTTTACCAACTGAGCCACCCCAGTGCCCAAACGTTTAGAAGTTCTTAATCAGGGTAGTGACATGCATGAATTATGGTGGTGGGTATTCAGGAGGGCATGTATTGCATGGAGCACTGGGTGTGGTGCATGAACAATGACTCTTGGAACACTGCATCAAAAACTAATGACGTATTTCATGGTGACTAACATAACACAATAAAAAAAAAAAGTTTACTGTAGTAATTGTGTAGAGAATGGGTTGCAAAGGCAAGAACGGAAGCAGGGAAACCTGTTGCTCTTACATGTAGTAGTCTAGAAAGGAGATCCTGACTTGACCTTAGCTAATGAAAAGATGGAGTGGAAGATGGAGACGAGCGGATCCAAATATGTTTCAGAGACAGAGCCAAGAGGACTCACAGATGGAAAGTGAGGCAAAGTGAGGAACCAAGCATGATGCAGAGATTTCGACTTGAGCTTCTGGGGGAGATTAAGTTTGAAAGTACATAAAATATTTTAAAACTATTAGTAGTAGGTATATTTTCCCTAGTTCTCCTGCAAACTACAAATAAAATCTCTGGATGTTACTTACGAAATATAAGAAGACTGAAACAGAGAGAGAATGCAGCAACCTCAGATCAACTAGGGAGACTGGGACCCTGAGAACACAGTGGTGAGTACCCTGGGCTTTCTTTTTGCCTCAGCTATCTCAAACATGTTGCTGAAACGACCAGCAACCCAGAAATACCAATGGGCACAGACCAAAATAAGGCTCCAAAAGTTTGCCAAGGAATAGGAAAGGAGCAGCCAAACAAGGCAGAAATTTCTAAATAATAGCTGTTTTGCTCCAGACAAACACCACAAAAAAATCTGTGGCTCCACTCTCACCCACACCAGCAAAGGCCAAGTACGGAGCCTAGGCTCCCCCCCTCACGAGCCTGTAATGAGGAGCTCCCAACACTGAAGGGGGCTGGGATGAGAGGACAAATAGAGAGCCAGGAATTTCATCCCCACTGGCCAGTAACAAGCACGCCAACCCCTCACGGTATCGACAGACACCAGAGAGTAACTGCACTTCTACCTCCAGCCGGCAGTAAGGAGGTGCTCACTCCCCTTCCCAGATGGGATGATGTCAAAGAAGACCTAATGGACAATGAGGACTTTGACCTCCATTTTCAGCAATAAGGAGACTGCCCCAGGGCACTTGGGTGGCTCAGTCAGTTGAGCTTCCAACTCTTGATTTTACCTCAGGTCAAGATCTCAGGGTCCTGGGATCAAGCCCCATGTCAGGCTCCATGCTCAGGGGGAATCTGCCTGAGATTCTCTCTCCCTCTCCCAGGGCCCCTCCCTCCCCCACATGCTCTCTAAAATAAATGAATAAATCTTTCAAAGAGAGAGAGAGAAAGACTACCCCTACCAGTGTGTCACCACATGTGGAAACAACACTCGCATCTCCACCAACAGTAATAAGGAATCCCCACCCTCACCCAGGTGTCAACAGAGGCTGAGCGGAGAACCCAGAATTCTACCTCCACCTGACAATATCAGGGTGGTGGTTCTCCTACCCACATCCCTGCCAGAGAAGTGCCAGATTAAATCAGTTTAAAAGATAAAGATAAATAAGACACAAACTTTTATAGATAATATGAATATTCCCAGGTTTAAATTAAAAAATCACTTGTTATATGAAGAAAAAGGAAGCGCTCGGACTGAATGAAAAAAGGACTAAATGCCAACGCCCGAATGACAAAGACGTTGGAATGATCTGATGAAGATTTTCAAGCAGCCATGATTAAATGCTTCAATAAGCAATTGCAAACATGCTTAAACAAATAAAAATTAAGAAACAGAAAATGTGAAGAAGTGGAAATGGAATCTGAGAACTGAAAAATATAGTAACTAGAATAAAAAGCTCAGTGGATGGGCTCAACAGCAAGGGGAGTAGGGGAGAAACAATGAACTTAAAGAACATTAGAAATTACAGAATAAATGAATTAATAGATTAGAAACCTTGAAAGCAGCCAAAGAATAATGACAACTTGCCTATAGGAAAATTACCACGACAGTGGATTTCTCATCACAAACCGTGGACGCCAAAAGGAAGGGACACAATACTTTCTAGTTCTGAAAGAAAGAACTACCAACCAAGAATCTAATAGACTTACTGGATTCCAAGAAAACTACCTTTCAGGAATGACGAGGAGATCAAAAAATTCTCACATGAAGGAAAACAGGTCTTACCAGGAGACCTGTCCAAAAGAATGGCTAAAGAAAGTTCTCTAAACAGAAAGAAAATAATAGACTTTCCTACATTATTTTCTTACATTTTTCCTACATAACATTACTTCCTACAACAGGGTTTCTAAATTATGTTTGAAGGTTGTAACATTGTAACATTGTCTGATATGGTTCTAAATAACATAGAGAAGATATATGAGACTGTTACAAATATGGGAGGATGAAGGGACATAAAGGGAGGTAAGATTTCTACACTTAACTCAAACTGGTAACATGACAATACGAAGAGACTGCAGTAAGTTGTGTATATATATTGCAATACTTGAGGCAAGAATAAAAATGCTATATTAAAATATGTACTTTAAAAAACAGAGAGAGATAAATCAAAATGGAATTTTTAGATACGTTTCAGTAGCACACAAGAAGTCAAAAAAAACAGAGATGAAAAACAGTAAAGACAGGAAAAAATAATAAAATGCCAAACTTACATTCTAATGTATCAATAACTAGATTGAATATAAATGGCCTAAATATACAAATTAGAAGAGAGAGATCGACAGATTGGACTACAAAACATGACCTAACCACAGCCTGTCTACAAGAAACTTACTTTAAATATAATGATATAAGAAGTTTGGAAGTAAAAGGAGAGAAAAAGGGGGCGCCTGGGTGGCTCAGTGGGTTAAAGCCTCTACCTTCAGCTCAGGTCATGATCTCAGGGTCCTGGGATCGAGCCCTGCATCGGGCTCTCTGCTCAGCGGGGAGCCTGCTTTCCTCTCTCTCTGCCTTCCTCTCTGCCTGCTTGTGATCTCTCTCTCTGTCAAATAAATAAATAAAATCTTAAAAAAAAAAAAAAAGGATAGAAAAAGGCATATCACGCAAACATTTATCAAAGGAAAGCAATCCAAGGAGTACTTACATTAAGTAAAGTAGACTTCAGAACAAAGAAAATCACTAGAAACAAGATTACATGATGACAAAAGGATCAATTCCCCAAGAAGACATAGCAGTCCTAAATGTATATGTTCCAAACAGCACAGCTACAAAGTATGTGAAGCAAAAAGTGATAGAATTGAAATAAGAAATAGTAAATCTGCAATTACAGTTGGACACTTCAATACTCCTCTCTCAACAATCGATAGAACAATTAGACAAAACACCAAGATATGAAGAACTCAATACCATCAACCAACAGGTCAAGCATTTATAAAATACAAAATTATTTTAATTTTCACGAGAATTCATAGTTTTTTCAAGTGCCCACAAATCATATACCATAGGGGATGGGCCATAAAACAAACCTCAAGAAATTTAAAACAACTGAAACTATTTCAAGGATAATAGAATACTACAAGCAACTCTCCACATACAAATCTAACTTGGAAGAAATGGATCAAAATGCAAACCACCATAATCACTCAATATGAAATAATTTAATTACCTCCATAGTATGAGGGAAATTTGTTATCTAAAAACTTCCAAGAAAAAAAAACAAAACAAAAAAACTTCCAAGAAATAAATATACAGACCCAGACTGTTTAGCTGGATAATCTGATCTAATGTTTGAGGAGGAACCAGCACCAATTCTATATAATCCCTTCCAAAAAATATAAGAGGAGACAACATTTCCCAATTTGTTTTATTAAATTAGTATTACCCTGGTTCCAAAACCAAAGACAGTACAAAGACAGACCAAATATTTCTCCTGAATATAAATGTAAAAAATCCTTAACAAAATATTAGCAAGTGGAAGTCAGCATGATATAAAAAGAATTCTATACCATGAATGGGCTTTATTCCAGGGAGGCAAGCCTAGTTCAATATTTGAAAAATAATCAATGCAATCCACCATATAAAAAGGCTAATGGGAAAATATGACATGATCTCATCAATCAGTACAGAAAAGGAATTTGAAAAAAATTAACACCCGTTCTTGATTTAAAAAAAAAAAAACTTTCAGGGGCACCTGGGTGGCGCAGTTGGTTGAGCCTCCAACTCTTGGTTTCAGCTCAGGTGTTATCTCAGGGCCACGAGACTGAGCTTGCCCACACTTGCTGGCTCCAACTCAGCATGCAGTATGCTTGAGATTCCCTCTCCCTCTTCCTCTATCACTTGTGCTCTCTCTATAAACCTTTAAAAAATAAAATAAAAAAAAAAAACACAACAAAATAGAGGATAGAGTGGACTTTCCTCAGCTTGATAGAGTGTATGCAAATGAACAAAACACACCTAGCATTATACTTAATGATGAAAGACTGAATGCTTTCCCCCTAAAATCAGGATCAAGGCAGAAAGTTCCCTTTACCACTCTTATTCAGCATAATTCGAGAAGATCTAACCAGTGCAATTAGCCAGTGAAATTTTCACAAAAACTTAAATCAAGATGGATCATAGACCTAAATGTAGAACACAAAACTTCTAAAACTGAAATGCAAAAAGGAAAAAGGGAGAAAAAGATAAAATACAATATCCCAGAATTGTGGGACAATTAAAGAAGGTGTAATATACACATAACAGGAATACCAGAAGGAGAAGAAATATTTGAAGCAATAATGACTGAGAATTTCCCGAAATTAATGGTAGACACCTAGCCTACCCCTTCCCCGGTCCCGAGCCTCTGAAGCATTCTAGAATACATTCTGATTAGTTTGCTAGGGCTACCATAACAAAGTACCACTGACTATGTGGCTTAAGCAATAGAAACTTCTTTTCTCACAATTTTGGAGGCTAGAAGTTGGAGATCAAGGTCTCAGTAGGGTTGATTCCTTTTGGAGGACTCTCCTTGGCTTGCAGAGGGCTGTTTCTTCCATGTATCTTCCATGGAAGAAAATATTCTTCCATGTATCTTCCATGTATCTTCCATGTACATCTTCCATGTATCTGTATGTCCTAATCTTTTTTTCATAAGGACAACAATCATACTGAATTAGGGTTCAATGACTGCATTTAACTACCTCTTTAAAGACCCTCTCTCCAAAGAGGGTCACGCTTGGAGGTACTGGGGGTTAGGACTTAAACATACGAATTCGGGGAGAATGCAATTCAGCCATAACACCTTCTTCATGTTCCTTCATGCAAAGTGTTTCTATAACTCCCTCCACCTACATCTGTCCAGAATTTGTTGATACCTCATTTCCTAAAGCCTCGTTGCCTTTCTTTTTGCTGTTTATGACTTACTCATTTGTAATCTTTCCTACTAGTAGGACCTGAGGAGAGAAGGGAAGAAAAATGAATGTGCTTGAGCCACATCTTTATCCAGAAGTCCCGACCCATCCCTTTAAGGACCTTCTCTGAGAAGTCTTCTTGCTGATATCAGACTACAGCAATCTCTCCTTCCTCTTTACTCCTAATTCATTTGATACAAAACTCTCATGTTTCACTCTTATTAGTCTTGTGAGTTCACATCTAGGTTTTAAGCTTCTTAAAGCAATGATGGCTTTTTATATTTCTACTCTACCTGCTGAAAATCCGGCACAAAGATTAACCGTTCACTATTTGCTTGATAAAAAAAAATAAGATTAATTTTATGAATTTAAAATATGACACCATTCCGGGGCGCCTGGGTGGCTCAGTGGGTTAAAGCCTCTGCCTTCGGCTTGGATCATGGTCTCAGGGTCCTGGGATCGAGCCCCACATCAGGCTCTTTGGTCAGCAGGGAGCCTGCTTCTGCCTCTCTCTCTGCCTGCCTCTCTGCCTACTTGTGATCTCTCTCTCTGTCAAATAAATAAAATCTTTAAAAAAAAAAAATAAATGACACCATTCCTACGACTCCAATTCAAGGTTTTACTATTGTTTTAACATAGTGAATCAATGAACACATTACATCATGGGTTTCACAATGCACTACTATATTATACATGCCAGCTTTTGGGAGAGGAGGGAAAAGATTTCACATCCAAGTCCCAAAACAGAAAGCACACTGCCATCTTCTGGATCAAAGTTAATAATGCAGCTCTTTTTATTTTTTTTTTT
>JAQQSY010001869.1:0-14063 GCA_028646535.1 Procyon lotor
CAGCCTCGGACCAGCCCAACTGCACGGATTCCGACAGCACAAAAGAAAACAAGGGATGCAGAAAACAAATCTTAGAAAACCCACCTGCAAGAGATGGGAATGCCATACAACAGTTAAAAGAAAAAAAAGAAAAAAAGAAAAAGCCCACAATATAGCATCTGTAAGAGAAAACACAAAAGAAAATGTCATAATGTACATCACCTTCCTGGGAAGTACCCAGACATTTCAGAAGGAATCATAAAGTAATGACAATAACTGCTATTTGGTGAGCTCTTCTGGGCCCCAGGCACTGGCCTCTGCATTTATACGTATTGAAGTATTGAATCGTCACAGGTACTCCCTGGAGAGAGGACTCTTATCTTACTTTATCAACGATAACACTGAGGCTTGAGGATGGTTGGGCAACATGCCTAACCAGCTGATAAGAGGTAGAGACCTATTTAAACTTGAGGTGGGTGTGTGCCTGCTCTTCACGGGTGTCATAGGGCAGCGAGGAACCAGGATGAAGAGGGAGGAGACCTCCAGGAGCACTCCTCCTGGTTAACTCTATGACCTTGGGCCCAGATCCTCTACCTATACAGACAAGACCAGGCTGGATATATTTTCAAGAGGCTCTTCCAGATCTAAAATGTTGAGTTGGTTTCAAATCAACACTCTATCATTTAGAAGAGAAACATGTAAGTCAGAAAGCACATGTAGAATAATAGTGAATCATACTGATGCACAGATTTTTAAAATATAGGGGTTGCCATCATGGTAGCAGATAAAATGAATCGGGAAATTGAAAAGAACACTGAGATATGCATCAAGGTCACCATCAAAGGTAAGACATACATACCACAATGAAAGCCTAGAATAGTACTGAGGGCACATACCCTATACACCTACTGGGGACATGCATAAAGGAAGAACTGGCAGAAATGCAAGGAATGTATGTAGATCTCTCTCTCTTTCTCTCACCTATCTATCAAAAGGGTACTGATAAGAAGTTATATCTGGGCGCCTGGGTGGCTCAGTCCATTAAGCGTCCAACTCTTGGTTTGGGGTTGGGTCCTGGTCTCAGGGTCATGGGATCCAGCCCTGCCATGGGCTCCGCACGCAGCCCAGTCTGCTGGAGATTCCCTCTCTCTCCTCTGCTCTCCCTCTCCCCCTTTCCTCCTCCCCCTGCTCGTGCTCATGCACTCTCTCTCTAAAATAAATAAGATCTTAAAAAAAAAAAGTTATACCTAACAAAATGGGGGTGGGAATGGGGCAGGAAGGAATAGAAAACGCAACTGGAAGGGGTAAGGATAAAATAACAAGGAAAAATTATGGATACATTGTGTGAGCCCAAGGGTAGAACATGATAATACCCTTAGGCAAATAAATGAAGAAAAAAATTCATCTTGCTCGTGGACATAAAAGATAGTTAGCAATTACCAAAAGGCAGAAAGTCCGTGTGTTGTATTATCCCAAGGACATGTAATCATCTTGGAAGAAAATAGCATGAATAGAATTAGAAAGGAGCTCAACTACTTGAAAATTTGGAAACACTCTCTTTAATAATTTCTGAACTGGGGACGAATTCCTGCACACAGTAACAGCATTTTTTTTTTTTTAATGAAAAGAAAGCTCACAACCCTAAGAATTGTTACAAATATATTTTGACAGTGTCCAAACCCTGTGTAATGAGCAGTGAGTTTATAAAGAGAGAACAGACATTATATCACACGAATGAGTGCACATCTCTCCTAGCTTAATGAAATGCAAATTAACCTTTGTTAGGACTTCATTCCATGCCTATTAAACTTAAAAAAACAAAACGATAGACCCAATGTTGGCAGGTTTTTGGGGGCTCCAGGCTCAGCGCTGGAGGAATGGGAATGAAAAACAGTGAATCCCTGCCCTTGTGGAACCCAGTAGAATGGACATGGCAGACAAGGTGGACTGTATGTGAGCATCGTCATGAGGTCTTTAAAGTAATCCTTGAGAGTAAGTTATTGGAAGTGGTTATTTTGTTAGTATGAGGGCTAAGACATGTGTCCCTAGAATGTAAATGGGAGTTTGGCTTCACGCTCTACAGTGTCCTCAATATCATGGCAGCCTGTATATTTTAACCCTGTATACCACCTCCTGTGTATTCCTGCCTCGTTTGGGCAATGTATTCTCTTCTACCGTGGAGCCTTATGGGTCTAGACTTAGGGAGGTAGACCAATTGTCCTCCACCCTGGCTGCACACTAGAATCCCCTGGAGCTTTAAGTACACCCCATACCTGGGTGCACTCCTAGACAAGCCCACCAACTCCTCTGAGGCTGATGCCCAGACATCATCGATTCTCATGTTCAGCCAAGATACCAAGGCCACTCAGGCAGCAGAACTCTTCCATCAAATTTATATTTTTATTATATAGGGTGTACTCGGTCGTTCTTGAGAATAATCCTCCAAGAGGTTTTTGTGAAATTCTGAGTTCAAAAATACCTTTCTTGTACTGCAAAGAAAAAGTATCCAAACTGGGTGTAGCGAGACGTTGGGGTGCCTCTGTGCCACCCTTCCACAATATTAATGTCCTGGGTGGTCAGGCTAGGCTAGCCCGGATAGCCTCTGATCTAATAAGGGGACTGTTGGAGGTTAACTTATCAAGTTGTGTTTACCTCAAAGGGGAGAAAGTTCTAGAAGTTCTCAGAGGCCAGAGGGGGAAGCCAAGCAGGAGTAAGAAGGGCCTGGATGGAAGGAATTTGCCCTGATAATTGACCTAAAAACTGTTCTGTCCATGCGATAAGAAGGAAGCCTAAAGGTCAAGGTCTGGGATTGCTGATCACTTTTGAAGACACAAAGGAGTCTGGCAACCCCGATTTGAGGCTGTGCACCTCTTGGTGGGAGAACTCCCCATGGGAGCTGTGTTTTTATCCTGGGCTCTAGGGAAGATTCTCTGGGACCGGGGTAGACATGCTATTTGTCCAAAGTTTGGCAGGGTTCCCAGATCTGACTTGGAGCACGGCAGGAGCTCCCTGAATGCTGAGGCCCACTGGGTCATGTATAGCCTCTAAATCAGGTAGGGCTTGGGATTAGAGAGCCACCACTGGGCCCAGTTTCAGACCTGTGTTAAGGGAACCGATGGGTAACTGCCTCCTTGTCCCCCTCCTCCAGGCTGCCCATTCTCCAGGGAGGGACATTTGCTTTTGTGGCACCCTCCCTGGCCATGCTCTCCCTTCCGGCTTGGAAGTGCCCCGAGTGGACATTCAATGCCAGTCTGGTGAACACCAGCTCTCCTGAGTTCACCGAGGAATGGCAGAAGAGGATCCGAGAGGTAACAGGGCGTGTGTGTGTGTGTGTGTGTGTGTGTGTGTGTGTGTGTGTGTATCAGGCAACATTATACTACTACTGTGTATTTGATAATCTTGCTCTAGTTCTATTTTTTTCTCCCCTCCTTCCAAAGTCTGCACTTGTCCCTTTGTAAGTGGACTTCTAAATTTTAGTTTAGCACATATAGAAAATAACACGATAAATTTCCCAAAGCTGAACTTGCTCCTCTTGCCAGCACCTGGATCAAGAGACAGAACACTAACCACACCTCGGAAGCCCCATCGTGCCTCCTTCCAGTCACCCCTCACCCAGGGATCCTCGCTGACCTGATTCCTAACACCATAAAGGAGTCTCGCCTGGTTTCGAACTTTCTATACAGAATTCCACAGAACGTACTAGTTTGTGTCTGCCTTCTTCACTCCACATGACTTTTACAAGAGTCTTCCCATTGTTAGATGTAGGGGTAGACTCTTCATTCTCTTTACTGAGTAGTGTTCCATTACGTAATTATACAGCATATTTTACTTCTCTATTCTGCTGTTACCCAAACTGTGTTTGAGGGTGGTTTCCAGTTTCCAGCTATAGATAGTGTTTGCTGTGGATGTCTGTGCACTTGGTACTTTTAGGTGAACACATCTATGTATTTCCATCAAAGAGACATGTAGGAGCGGGCTTGCTGAATCCTAGGGTGTGTGTACCAGTCCGGGATCTCGGGAGGAACAGAACCAGCGGGATGTAGAGAGGAGCACACAAGAAGAGACGTACTGTAGGAATTGGCTCACGTGGTGAGGGAGGCCAGAAGTCCTCGAGCTGTTTGCTGCAGACACCGGATCTTCACGCCGGCGGGCAATCTGGGTGGTCGGTCCTTTTCACAGTAGTCTGGGCCGGGTCCTCAGTTGCAGAATAGGCAAAGCCCAAACCCGCAGCACCGCGATTACCAGTTTTTAAGAATACGAACTCCTCCCATACTCTGTGAAATGTCAGGCGCAGGCAGACTGCCAGCTCCACGATGGGCCGTACACCTGCCTGCTCTCCCACCAAAGGCACACGTGCCCATTACAGTTGACAATCTGGACCCCGCCCCCTGCCCCGGCCAACGCAAGCGCCTTCAGACGGAGATGGGGTGTCTGTTGTTTGGGGGCCCCCAAGTGCGTGGTTTATGGCCCAAGGTATCAACTCGTGGACCCCAGTGAGTACATTCAAGGTCATACTTCTGCCCTCTTTTTAAGACTCGGGGGCATCACCATGAGCCACCAGTGTTTGAGATTTGACTCTACACTCCTGTCTCACACAAGGTGAAATTTCAACAGAGCTTTGTACGATCCACTTGCCAGACTACACTGCTGGTCGTTGGCCTCGCCCCGAGCCCACAGGGGCAGTCACGGCCACTTGTGGGTGCATGGTCAGCCATATCCCACATAACTCAGCCTGCTGGCTGCAGTTAGACTTGCTTTCCTTTTTCCACCAAGGGCCTTCCGTGGAAGGGTTAAATACTCTAACAGCCTTCCCCTGTCTCTGTTAGGTGAGCCCCACCTTTAGCAAGGCTGCAACCCGTGCTTTCTGAATTCAGGGACTCATACGGTGAAACTCAAGTCTTTGTTGCTAGAGTTAGGTGATCTTGTGAGGAAGTGTCTGTCCAGGGCGGAGTGGGGGAAGGGACTGTCACTGGCTCACGAACCCTAGGAACCCCTCCCGTAACTGCCTTTCTTTACCTGACCATAACTATTTCCTTTATTTTTAAAAAAGATTTTATTTATTTTTGTGAAAGAGGGAGAGTGTGTGTGTGTGTGTGTGTGCATACAAGCAGGGAGTGGGGCAGAGGGAGAAGCCGGCCCCTGGCTGAGCAAGGAGCCTGATGCGGGACTCGATCCTATGACCCTGGGATCATAACCTGAGCCAAAGGCAGACGCTTAACCGTCAGAGCCACCCAGGTGCCTGTAACTATTTCGTTTAGTCAGCAAATATTCCTTTAATCAAGCAAAACCTTGAAAGTCTTTCTGGCCCTTCCCAAGATATGGTTGGGGTCTCCAATCTTAAGAGTTATTGGTGCTGTTCACTAGCAGTCTAATTCCAAACAGGGCGGACTAGTTAGTAACGGTCTGTGAAAGGGAAAGGGGTGGACGGGCTGCTCCAGGCCCCAGCCTCACCTGAAGCCCCACGGCCGTGTGGAGGCTCCCTGCTTCTGACAGGGTCCGTCCTTATTCAGTGTGGGTTCCGTGGCACCTCAGGGAGCACTGAGCTGCCAGGGCAGAGGACATCCGTCTGAGCCATACCCGAGAGTGTCAGCCCGAACCTTCCGCGGGTCTTCTTCCCTTTCAGGAGCAGCCCTTTTGCGCACACCCGTGCTCCAATAGGCCAAAGGTGCACATCCCTCTGTCACCCCCTCAAGGCCTTGTGCTTCCTTTTTATCTCAGGGAGCACCCGGAGTTAACAAGGCTCTTGAATCTTTAAAGAACCCTCCCAAGAAATTCCTAAGAATTTCACTGGGCAAGGTGGTGGGTCCTGGATCTTTACCGGGTAGATTAGCCAAGTGGAGCAGCAGCTAGGCGGTGGCCCAGCTGGCGATAGTGGGCCCAGGCCTGCGCAGTACGTGGAGAAGACCCCCAACCCCCGGCTGCAGAACTTTGCGCCCACTGACCTGGACGAGCGGTGGGCGCAGCAGTTCCTGGCCAGAATCACGAACTGCTCCTGGCTGCCTTGGAAGGAGTGCTGCTCATGCAGGGCTCGGCCCTGCCCGTGGTGGGTCCCCCTCCCAGGAGAGGACCACGGAGCCCTGTTTAGCCGCTGCGGCAGGCCGTCCTTCACCCTGAGTCTGGCCAGGAGCCGTCCACACCTGAAGTGCCAGCATTTGGACTTTTGCACCTGCTGACCCCTTACACCAGCTGTCCGGTGCTGTCAGGGGCCAGGAGCTGAATCTGACCGCAATCCTGCTCGCTGTGCCCAGGGACCAGCCCCTGGGGCTGACAGGGAGGAGCTCCAGGCTAATAAAGTTGAGAAACTGCCAAAAAAAAAAAAAAAAAAAAAGAATGCCATGTGTTGTACTGCCTTCTCCAAATTAGGCTGCACTTCTTCAGGGAAGCCTGGTTTTACGAGGCCGGTGATCGAATGAATCACGGAACACGTGCGAGGCTTGTGGGTGTTTGTTTCTGTTATCCCCCCTGGGGAGCTCGTATTTGGCATCCTTGAATCCAAATTAAAACCAAGCAAAGAACAAGAAGTGGGGGTTCCTCACCCCGCTCTCCTAGACGCCGGGGAAGGTTTCCCTTCTACGCAGACCTGATGAGCCCTGGAACTTCTTCACTATCCAAGAAGAAAGATCTGGCGTGTTCATTTGTCTCTTCTCCTACCCAAGCACGTCTGCCCAAGTCTTCCCTGCGTCCTAATGATGGCTCCAGCCTCCAGCCCTATCACAGCATGGCTCACAAACCTTCAGTGCTTTCGGAAGCCGTTACCTTGTGTTTTGAGGGCACTGGGCGAGAGTTCTGGAAAATAATTTCCCTGGGGCTTGAACAGTATTAATAGTGAGGGAGGCGTTTAGGGATATGGGTCATGCTGTCCCTGTGTTAAACATGCGATCCCAAGTGGCAGAGACACCATGTTTTCTTTAATATCTTTATTGTTTATTTTTGTGTTTATGATATACGGAGTCTTTTAAAGTCCTTTAAAGGAATATGAAAACTATGACTCTGGGACCAAATCCAGCCCGAGGTCTGTGTTTTTAATGCCTCATGCACTAAGAATGGTTTTTACATTGTAAAAGTTGTTTTAAAAAAATATGTGAGGGGCACCTGGTGGCTCGGTGGGTTAAAGCCTCTGCCTTCCGCTCAGGTCATGATCTCAGGGTTCTGAGATCGAGCCCCGCATCAGGCTCTCTGCTCAGCAGGGAGCCTGCTTCTCTCCTCTCTCTGCCTGCCTCTCTGCCTACTTGTGATCTCTCTCTGTGTCCAATAAATAAAATATTAAAAAAAAATATGTGATAGAAAACACACATGGCCCACAAAGTCTAAAATATTTACTCTCTGGCTTTTTACAGAAAAAGTTTGCCAACTCCTGCTCTGAAACCCAGGGCCCAGGGTGGGGATTCCTTTTGCCCTAGGACAATGGTCTCCACTATTTTTCCCCCACTTTATCTCCAATGGTCGGACAGTGAGCCCAACCCAGTGCCTTATCTGTGGTAGTTGAGCTCCATCTGCTGGTCCAATGCATTTCACCAATGCTGTAAGTCAGGGAAAGTTCTTGCAAATTTCAACCTCATTTCATTAATTGGATTGATTGGTTGAATTCGTCGAACCAGGCTATTGGAATTTAAGGTAGTGTTTCCATGTTCAACTAAATTATATTTATCCACATACATCTCAAGGATTGAAACCACTGGAGGTCAGCACACCAACTGTGTCTCATTATACTAGTCCCCAGAGAAGGTGATGCAAATATAGGACCAGTAGGAAGGTCGTTACTTACTGAGCTCTAAATAATGGGGAAGTGAAAGTCAACAGTGGTTCTATTTTAAGGCCATGTGGTAGCAGAAAAAGTAAAAAACTGGGAAGAGAAGGCAAATTCAGTTTTCAACACCTTAGACCAGTTCAAACTTCACCTTTCAGTATCATGGTAGTTTTTTGTACCTACTTATGTGTCCTTAGATATAAATGAAATGAGTGACAGCAATGATATAAGGGATGAGAAGGAGGGATTAAGATTATTTGGTTATAATAAGGTGCTCACACTACCCATGAATTGGCATAGTGTTATTTGAAAGTGGACTTGGATTAGTTGTAAAAGTACGTTGCCAATTCTTGGGCAACCACTCAAAAAAAGTAAAAAAAAAAAAAAAAAAAAAAAGAACTCATATAACTGATATGCTAAGAAAGGAGAAAAAAATAGAACCCTACGAAATGCTCAATTAAAACCACAAAAAGAGAGGAAGACAAAAATAGAACAAAGAACAAGGTCAGCAAATAGAAAGCAGTAACGAGTAGGGTTGATATCAACTCAACTATATCAATAATCACTTTGAATGTCAATGGATTAAATGTACCAACTAAATGACAGAGACTGTCAGAGTGGATACAAGATACATGTGACCTAACTATATGTTGTCTATAGGAAACCTACTTTAAATATGAAGATACGTAGGGACATGTGGGGGTCTCAGTCAGTTAAGCCTTTGCCTTTGGCTCAGGTCATGATCCCAGGTGCTGGGATCAAATCCCGCGTCCGGCTCCCAGCTCAGAAGCCTGCTTCTCCCTCTGCCTGCAGCTCACCCTGCTTGTGCTCACTCTCTCTCTGACAAATAAATACCTTTGAAAAATAAATACAGAGATACATAGAGCTTGGAAGAAAGTGGATGGAGAAAAATATACGATGCTAACACTACCCAAAAGAAAGTAGAAAGTTGCTCTGTTACTTTCAGAAAGAGCAGACTTTAAAATAAGGAAAAGTTATCAGGGATAAAATGGAATGCATAACATCCAAACTAGAAGGGCAAGAAAGGAGCCATGTAAATTCAATCAGTCCGGTCGAGTAGGGGTTGGCAAACTACAGTCCGTGAACGAGATCTGGCCCGCTGCTTGCTTTTATATAGCTCACAAGTTAAGAACGGTTTTACACCTTAAATGGTTGAAAAAGAAGACTACTATTTCATGATGTGTCAGAATTATATGAAATTCTAATTTCAGTGTCTACACATGAAATGTTATTGGAACACAGCGAGGCTCATTTGTTCACAACTTGTCTGGGAAAGTTTCGACAGAGCCCATATGGCCCATCCAGCCTAAAATATTCACTATGTGGTCCTTTACAGAATTTTTTTTTTTTTTTTTTTGCCAACCCTTGCAATAGAAAGTGGGAACACTGAAAAATAAGGCAGCAAGAGGTTCAACACGCTACAGAGGGACGTTAGTCACCATCACCATTGTCACTATGACCAATAAATACTTTCGAAAGCTATTTCTGGAAAACCTTCAAATGAAGTGAAAATGAAAAAAAAAAAAAATGAAGTGAAAATGTCCAACAGGTAGCTAGAAATCCAGAACTGGAGAGAGGAGCAAGAACAGGGTTCTCCTCGCCTCCATTGCTCTGGGGTTTGATCCTGTAGTGCCTCTGGGGTGCCACATGGGGGGGCCCAGGTTGTGCCCCTGGGTCTGCCATGATGGCCGGAGCTGGGCTGAGGCCCACAGTCTCTGTAAGCTTCAAGGCGTCTGAGCTGCACTTTCTCTCTTCAGTTGCAGGGCGCCATCATGGTCGCTTCCTGTGTCCAGATGCTAGTAGGATTCTCAGGCCTCATTGGGTTTCTCATGCGCTTCATTGGCCCCTTGACCATCGCTCCGACCATCTCCCTGGTGGCCTTGCCTCTCTTTGATTCTGCAGGCAATAACGCTGGGATCCACTGGGGGATTGCCGCCATGTAAGTACTCTCTGGGAACGGAGTGGCAGCTCAGTTCTTTCCGGTGAAAGATTACCCAGTTAGAATAATGTGTTCTGGATACTGGCAAACTCTTGTGGTTTACAGATACTTTCATAAACATTGTGATACCTTCAGAAGCGGTGACATTGCTACCATTTATTATTACTACTATTTATTACATTATTAATCCTCAAAAACAATGAGTTAATCACAGGCAGTAGGTAAGAATACTTAGTGTAGTGTTCGCAAAATTGATACTGCAGGTCCTCTGCCTGCTAGGTTTTCATCGAGCCAATGTTTGTAGACCTCCGGCACCTGGGAAGGGTGCAAAGGCGTGGTTCCAGCTCTCAGTAATGTTACAGTGTAGGAGAGAAATGAGCCTTGGGTCCAAGGAGCTATGACAGCAGGAGACAGTGATGAGAACCATAGAATGCCGTGCACAGTCCAGGGGAGGGGGCAATGAAGCCAACTGGGAGGATCAGGAAGGCTTTAGGGAAAAGAGAGGCCTTAGGCATTTCCAAAGAGGGGGACCTGGGGTTGGCACTGGACACGCTCATTCACGCCACTGTGATGGTCTGACCACAAGGACTTGCAGAATGACCTGGGAGAGAAGACAGTCTCCGACTCTGGCCTCGCTCTCTCCACCTGCTGGGATCTGTCCAGCTGCTGACCCGCAGAGAGGAATAGTTCCCCTTCCCGGTATTTCTCTTCTGCCACCAGCAGCAACGAAAGGGAACAACCCACCTTCTTGGGAGTGAGGCCTGCCTCCTTGGGGACCCTCCCAGTGCGGCCTGGCCACCCCATCCCAGAGAGATGCGTGGTGGCTCAATTTCCTGGACCCTTGCTCAGGACGAGCCCCAGCTTGCCAGCCCGGGCGTGGCTTGTTTCTGTTTCAGGACCATCTTCCTCATCGTACTGTTTTCTCAATACCTGAAAAACGTCGCTGTGCCTGTGCCGGTTTATGGAGGAAAGAAATGTCACATGTCTAAGTTTTACCTGTTTCAGGTCTTCCCGGTAAGAAGCACTCCCCTCACTCTTCCCTTGTGGACTCGCCCGGAAAGTGAGGGTCAGCCTCTCGCACTCCCAGAAGGTCCCCAAAGCAAATGCTTTCCTGTGTGCAGGGCCTCTCCTCCCTGACCCCCACTCCTCCGCTGTAGAAGGAGGCTGAGGGGAGCCCTGCCATCCGTGGAAACGCTCCTCGGCTTTTGGTGTAATGCCGTCCCCATTATTCTGCCAAGCTTCTCACCCCGGAGCAGAGAACCCCCGGTCACTGCTCTGGGCACCCATGTGGGACACCCTTGTCACACATTCCTGGGGCTGTCCCAGTAGCAAAATTCACGGCTAATGATACAAAACTGATGACCCGGTTGCTCAGATCAAGGTCTCGGTGGCTCATGGGTAACTCGGATCCCTCATGATGGGGCTGGTCCCTCCCTTTCCAGACCCTCCGGTGCTGGATTTGCATCTCGGTGTCAGGTTTGTGCGGCTGCCAACCACACAATATGTTTTCAGCTTTAATTTCACCGTGAGCTACACTTCGTGTCACAGGAGGGTTACTTCCACATCTCACTGATCCCTCACCGCCCTGCAGGCTGGTGGTCCTACCATCCTACGTACACAAGCATCCTTGGGGCCATTGCTAACATACACCTTTCTGGGACTCTGCCCCCAGGGATTAAAAATCAGTAGAGCTTCAGCCTCTGCAGCACAGTGGTAGTCATTCCATTGTACAGATGAGGAAACTGAGGCTCGGAGAGTTTGATCCAAGGTCATGTGACCAGCCAACGGTGAAAAGGGAGGCAGACAGTAATCCTTCTGACCCAGGCCCTGCCTATTTTGCTAGACCTTTCTGCCTCCATTTGACCCAAGGTTTTTCCACAGTTTGTTTCCTACAGTCCTTAAATGTGCTAATGATGACCCAGATTGCTGTTGTCGTTGGAAGGGCCAGTAACCCAGCGTTTCCTCATGTCAAAGAACTTCCCTGACCTCTCTCCCTGGCCCAGCACATCTAGGAGGTGTTGGCAGGGCCTGGGGCCCTGGGCAGGGTAGTGAAGGGGGCTCCCTCTGCAGGTGCTGCTGGCGCTCTGCATCTCGTGGCTTCTCTGCTTCGTGCTCACAGTCACCGACGCCCTTCCCACGGCCCCCACGGCCTATGGGCACCTAGCCCGCACTGACACCAAAGGCAATGTGCTGAGCCAGGCTCCTTGGTTTCGCTTCCCTTACCCAGGTAATGAAAGATACGGCCCCTTTCTACCAGAGACACATGTTTTCCAGGACTGTCCATGGGGTCAAGGGCACTGAATGGAGAGTTGAATAGAGGCAGGGGATGGATCTCCTCCAAAAGATCTGACAAGGAAGAGCAGGCCCTAGGGGCTCCATATGAGACCCCTAAGAGAAGAAGGAGACCCCTGAGTTGTCCTAAGAACCCTCTGGGGCTGTTAGACCAAAGGCTCCCCTTCCTGGCCCTTCTTCTCATCCCCTCGTCCACATTACTCAGAACCCATGGCCTGAGAGTGGGCAGATTGGAGAGGTCTCGACCTTCTAGCCAGAACTTTGGGACTGTTCCTGGATTAGTTGGATTTCACCCAAGGGAGCCTTGGCCTGAATTAGAACGTTTCTGGGAAGATGAGGTCAAGGCCATCCCTCAGCCCACTTCTGGTTGCCTTTCCCAGCACTTTTGGCTCAGGTGTATTACTAACCAGGTTCCAGGGCTCAGCCCCATGGACTGTGGAGCTCATGCTCCCTGAATAAGAATCTCTGCTTCCATATGCTTCAAGGTCTGCCCAGGAAGGGGCCCTGCTGCTGGCTGTTTTGGTGCACAGTGACTTCAAGGTCTGGGTGTCTGATTGCCCCCAGGGAGGAGTGGTAGGGCAGGAGTCCACGCCAAAGCCTCTGGACAGTTGTGGGGTTGGGAGATACACTGCCCGGTCTTGCAAACCTTCCAAAGACACTCCTCCAGCACAGAAGTTATTTTGGGCTAGGCAACCCGTTGTCTTCTGGATTAACATGGCTTCTGCCTCGCTCTTGCAGGACAGTGGGGCCTCCCCACCATCAGCCTGGCTGGGGTCTTTGGGATCATTGCGGGGGTAATCTCCTCGATGGTGGAGTCCGTAGGCGATTATTATGCCTGTGCCCGGCTGGTGGGGGCCCCGCCCCCTCCGAGGCACGCTGTCAACCGTGGCATCGGCATCGAGGGTCTTGGCTGTCTGCTGGCGGGGGCCTGGGGGACAGGGAACGGCACCACCTCCTACAGCGAGAACGTCGGGGCGCTGGGCATCACCAGGGTAAGTCCGCCGACAGCGGCTTCAGGCTGGGTACCTGCATCCATCATCCCCCTGTGGGTCTCTTGTTGCTGCAACAAATCATCACAAACTCAGCGGCTTCAAACAACTCAGACTGGTTATTTGATTGGTCCGGGGCTCAAACGTCCAACACAGGTTCAAGAGCCAAAATAAAAATATTGGCGGGGCTGTGTTTCTGTTAGCTTTGAGGCAAGCCTTGGTTTCTTGTTCCTTATGAGGATTGTAAACACAACCAAAAAATTTCTTTTGATGTGGTAAATCCTTACCACATGTCTTGTCATGAGGACATTTAAATAAATAAGCTCTTAGACAGGAAAGAAAAATAAGCAAAGGCAGGATCTGCTACTTTATTGCCACTTTGTTAGTGGATTCAGTGGTTGCCACTAGAGTATCTTTGGAAAGATACTTAAAAAAAATACTTTTCATTGTTAAAGACATGGTTTCATGGTTAAAGACATAAGAACCGAAATCTGCACCCATCAAACAACTCCTTATTCCCTTTATGCCCAGCGCCTGTCAACCAGCATTCTGATTGCTGTTTCTATGAATTCGATGACTCTAGACACTCCTTAGAAGTATAATCCTTCAGTATTTGCCTTTTTGTGACTGGCTTATCGCACTTAGCAGAAAGTCCGGGACTGTCCACAGACATGTCCAATAATACCCCGCACCATAGATATACACCGCATTTTTTTTAAAAAGATTTTATTTATTTGACAGAGAGAGATAGATACCACAAGTAGGCAGAGAGGCAGGCAGAGAGAGAGGGGGAAGCAGGCTCCCTGCTGAGCAGAGAGCCTGATGTGGGGCTCGATCCCAGGACCCTGAGATCATGACCTGAGCCGAAGGCAGAGGCTTTAACCCACTGAGCCACCCAGGTGCCCCTACACCACATTTTGGTTATGCCTTGTGTCTGGATCTCATTCTATCTCCTCTCTCTGTGGCCCTTAGAGCCCTTTATGGTAGAGCCCTTGCCTTGCTTGTCATCAATCTCCTATGTGTCTGTCTCCGTCCCCCCTGCACTCCAGACACACGAATTTTTCTTCCCACCTCCTCCCCTGCAGCTTTACTGAGA